>BFEA01000007.1:2154073-2175747 GCA_003427395.1 Chara braunii | reverse complement strand
AGAGAGAGAGAGAGAGAGAGAGAGAGAGAGAGAGAGAGAGAGAGGCTGAATGGCAAAATTGAAATATGGGTCAAATTGCAGCCGCGATCTATTTCGTAGTTGGAATGATTTTTTAAAATTTGCTTAGCGTTTTTCCTGGAAAGATCACAACAAAATCTATGAGTACTCCAATTTTCAGGTTTTTTCACGCATTCTTTTGAGAGTGAAAACTCACTGAATTTGGAGTACTTTTTAAGTTGGCCCACACATGGCTGAGTGGCAAAAATGGAAAATGTGCCCAATCGGCGCGACGACTATTTATCGGTCTAAATTAGTTAAAAAAAATATTCTAATATTTTTCCTAGAAAGAACACGACCTCGTATATGGATTCTCAAAATTTCAGATTTTTCTGCGGGTTCCTCTGAGCACAGAAAATCGCCAAAGGTGCCTTTTGCAAAACGTCTATTTCGTTGCGCCTGACCTCCTTGTTTTGAGAAGACGGGTCTCAACGCCTGGGCCTAAGGGCCCTTACCCCACCCCCACTTCTTTTTGGGGTCCACTTCCACCCGAGGACCGGTCCTTGCTTTTTCCAAAAGTCCCGGTCATTCCAAAGCTGCCTGTAGGTAGTCCCCAATTTTGCCAAGGACCGATCCCCCCCAAACTTTTGCCCCCTAGAAACCCACTTTGTGTCCTGGTCGCCCGCCGCCGAAAATGCGACACCTTGACGCAGACGCTGAAGCCCACTATACCGCAGCCTTAGGGCTGCCAATACTATTCGATATACTATTCGATGGCATGTGGGGCGAGGCCCCCGACCCTGGATCCGGATCGGTCGCCTTCTCGCGGTTTCTTCTTGTCGGCGGCTATTTCGTTCGGTCGGCAAGTTCGTGTGTTTTCAAATGTTCCCCGCCCAATTGCCTCTCCCTACGAGCGCGTCCCTCTTCTTTCCCTTCCCTTCCCCTCCCCCAACCCTCCCTTCCCGTCGGGAATTTTTGGCTCCGGTCGGACACATCGGATCGGCCTAGGGTGGGTGGTGAGTAGGCAGGGTGTTTTTTTTTTTTTTTTTTTGGCAAATATTGTTTGATTTCAAGGAAAAGAATAGTTGGGGCCGGGGTCCCCACAATTCAACCCGGAGTAGAAACCTCTGGGAAGAGTTTCGCTTTTTACGGCACCAATGGGAACCGGGAGTTTTCAAATTGTTGAGAGATTGAATGCCTGAAGCTATGCTGGTCTACGCCAGCATGAGAGGGGAGGGAATAACACAATGTGGTTGTAGTCTGAATTCTCAAGAAGAAGAATTAGGGTTTAGGCTGGGCATAGGTAGGGGGGAGGGGGAGGGGGATGGGAGAGTGAGGGACGGAAAGAGGAGATAAGGAAGTGGTGTGGAGAGGAGTGAAAGAGATGGTGTGGAGGGAAGAAGAAGAGATACAGAAGGGGAGGGCTGGAGGAGACGAGGAAAGAGTTAGCTAACTAGGTGCTAAATGATGGAATCAGGGAAGAGGGAGATAAATCTAGGAGTATGGCCAAACAGGGAGGAGGGAAGAACAGTAGGCTGAAGGGGGGCGGGAGATGGGAGAAGTAAGACAAAGGCATTGGAAGTGGGAAGAGGGTAAACAGGGAGAAGGGTTGTGAAGTATGAAGGGAGCGGCTTGGGAACGAGGCCTAACAATAAGCGGCCTGAACCGGCCTAATCAGCGGCCGGCTGGAGCCAGAAATTCTGGCTCCCTCGTGACATTACGCTCTCCTCCCTCCACCCGTCAGCTTCACTGCTGGTGGCCTACTGTGGCCTGAGCTAACCGAGTGCCCTGGTTAGGGGGTGGTTATTTGATCAACTCGTGATTTAGCTGCTCTGCTCTCTTCTTCTCTCGATTTGTCTTCTTCTACATTGCGATGTCGGCGGCGTACACGTCGCTGCCGCTGCATGACGTTTTGCATGACGTTTTGGCGTCGCGTGCAAAATTGGTAGATGCACCGCCGTTGGCCAGCAAGTGGCGGCGCAGGCCAACGCTTCGTCATCGACCGCGTGTCCTGCTGCAACCCTTTTGACGTGTTCAAGCCGATTCGCGTGTGACGAATTAGCGCGCCATCGTTGTCCGTCAGCGCTTATCGTCTTCTCATCATGGCGGCATCGGTCGGAAAGCTTGGCGCGCAGCGGCTGGTATGGCGCGGGCATGTCCATGGGCGAGGGCATGGAGAGCTCGTGGAACAAACGCGCCACTTGGCACCGGGGCATCCACTTTCGAGGTATGTACTGCTCAGGGCATACTCACACCTGGAGTTTTATAACTGCGCGCTGGACGTGATTACAGCCAGCTGCATTCGGGTCGAGACGAAGTTGCAGTCATATTCACTTGAAAAAGTTCTATTTAGTTTGAGTATGCCCTCCGTGATGCCAGGCTAGAATGGGGAGGTAGGGGGTATGACGTACAGTGGAAAGAAGCCGAGGACACGGCGAGCGAGAAAGTATTAAGAATGTCAGAATTGCAACAAGGTCCTTAATGATGCCTTTGTGACCCCCATTACGGCCGGACGTTATGCCTCTCCCTGCAATTAGCTCTAACAATCAGTGGAAGATGTCCAAGTGTGAGTATGCTCGGAAGTCTTTGAACTAGACTGGTTTCTCTGTAGTTTGCCGGATCGCAGAATGTATGGCGGGTTAGATTTGTGATCCTCGTGATTGATCGATTGATTGGTCGATTGATGGATTGGGTTGATGGGCAGGCAGGTTGCCTTACGTTTCTGTCGATTGTTGATTTGATGCGATGTTTACTTGGCATCCCCCTTATTTCAGGAACAGTGGGCCAGTGCAATCGCAAGTGGACCTGCGCCGTCAATCCCTCTCTCTTTCTGTCTCTCTCTCTCTCTCTCTCTCTCTCTCTCTCTCTCTCTCTCTCTCTCTCTCTCTTCTGTCTGTCTCTCTATGCATAGAAGAAAACAAGGGTGCTGTTTCTTTTCCTCTTCTTCGGCCTTCTCCCTTTCGCGTTGTGCTTCTCTCCCAAAGGCGCTCTTAGTCTGTAGCTCTGTGACGTGCAGCTTCTTCTCCGCGTGTGTGACTGGTACACCCGGTCGCGGGGAAAAACGAGTACCCGTGCTGGGGTGGGGTTAAGTACTCATCTTGGGGCTTAATTTTCACCCCAGTCCACTTAGCCGTTTGGTTGAGTGGTTGCCTCTTAACGTGGAGGTCACGTGTTCGATCCTTGGATCGGTGCGGACGGACAGATTGCTGTCTGGAGTAAGTTTCACTTCACTTCTTCTCCGCCAAGAGTCGATACGCCGTGTTCATAGTATGGCTTCTACTTCGCACGACCAGCGGTACAGAATCTCGCTGTGTGCAGTCGACGCGTCACATGCTCATCAGTCAGCGTAGTTTTTTCATTGTTTTAGTCTCATTTTGATTTTCTATTCGGTCATCACTCAGCTCATTCGCCTGCACCCTCTCGTCGAGGGTTCTTTTGAAGTGAAGAAAATCAGTCTTTGAGGGGCGTAGCTGGTTTTAAAATGTCAAAGCAGTATGGCTTCTACTTCACCCGAGCGCGAGGTGTTATATATCGCAGCAGTTCCTTCGCATCGTAGGCGGCAAGAACCATTTCTCATGGAGGCGGTCCTTAGTTACCGACTTCAAGTGATGTGCTCGGCGGAGGCTTTCACGGGCAACGCAGCAGTTCCTTTGAATCGTAGGGGGCAAGATCCATCTCTCACGTACGACTGTTAGTAAGGTGCTCGGCAGAGGTGCAAGGTAGAGGCTTCCACAGACAGGCAAGTGCGACCTGGGCGTCGTGTGACTGACCAAGAACTTCTGTGCTGGCTGTCTCTTGCGCTTTATAACGATTTCGATAGGCGCATGCCAGTCTTTTTTTTTTTTTTATTTTTTATTATATATATATTGGGGTGATCACAACTGTCTATATTCTTCTCTCAACTTCTGTTTGTTTGGGGGCCCGTAGGGAATTTTTTAAACGTGATTTTTGAGAATGTCAAACATACTTTTAGAAGTGAAGAAAAATCAGTCTTTGAGGGGCGTAGCTGGTTTGAAAATGGCAAAACTATTTTTTTGTACTGAAAGCCAGAACCTCCCATTTTGCCTGTATCGGGCCGGAAACATACCTTGTATACGTTCATTTGCAGGGTGTGTTATGTTCGGGGGAAGACGGGAGGCATTGGCAGACTGACGATCGAGGTCAACCGGAAGGTCAACGGGACTCTGCTGGTAAAATCCTGAACGGCTCGGCGGTTCGTTTCCGTGGCCCAAGAAGACAAAACATATATGAAAATGCCGCCGCTTCGCCCCGTGATGCTTCGACTTCTGCTCCCACTCGCCCGCCGGCTTGCTACTATTCTGTTGTCGTGCTGCTTCGCCTCGCGCTGCTGTTTCATTCGATGTTGCGCGCCCGCTTCCTGCTGCGTCGTGAGCTCTCCATGTTCTAGCGGAAGATTCATTCGATTTTGCTCGTCCTATCGATGGAAGTTGCGTGGGGCCAGCCGCGGGGTTGGAGACTTACCTGTTGGCCGGTCTGTTGCTCATCCTGTCGATGGAAATCTCTCTCTCTCTCAGCCGCGGGGTTGGAGACTTACCTGTTGGCCGGGGTGTGTTGCTCATCCTGTCGATGGAAGTCTCACTTTCTCTCTCTCTCTCTCTCCCTCACACACACACGCACACAAAAACAAACTAAAACTAACGAACAGAAACAAAACAAACAAACAAAAACAAAACTAACAAACAAAGAAAGTATATATTTCCATGTTGTTGCGGTGGATTCTGTCGATTTTGTTCATCCTATCGATGGAAGTACCATGAGACCAGCCGCGAGGTTGGAGACTTACCCGTTCTCTCTCTATCTCACACACACACACACAAACAAAACGTATATTTCCATGTTCTAGCGGTAGATGCATTCGATTTTGCTCATCCTATCGATGGAAGTACCATGAGGCCAGCCGAGGCCAGCCGCGAGGTTGGAGACTTACCCGTTCTCTCTCTCTCTCTCTCTCTCTCACACACACACAAACACACAAACAAACAAATAAACAAAAACAAGTATATATGTCCATGTGCTATTTTGCTCATCCTATCGAAATAAATTGCCAGAAATGCAAACACGAAATTGTTTTTCTGCTTTTTGGCGCTTTCGAAATTCACGAACGATTTCGACTCTTCTCCCGTTCCTCCAACCTCCTTCATGCCTCCCGCTCTTGCAGCCGCGGCGGGTCCACTTGTTGCGCTTTATGTTTCACACTCCGGCTGCTTTGCTGCCATCGGCTTCCCGGGAACCGAATTTGCGATCATTATGGCTGACATTGGCTGTATATTTGGTGAAGCTTTTCTGTCTCGATTTACCGATATTGACTGCGCGTTCTATATGGGGGTGAATACGCGAGCTGTCCTGCTGATGTCCTGATATGGAGGCGAGCAGTTGATTCCTGACAATGAAGGTCCACACGGCTCTGCTGGCATGTATGGCATGGTTGCCTTTGCCAGTGGGATCACGTCAATTATCTTTGTCAGAGCATGCAATCTGTACCATGCATACTCTGTAGCCAAGGTCTGTGACCAATCTTTGTATGTAACCATGTTGTGTAACGATGCTCTGTATGTAACCATGCTCTCTAATCATGCTGTGTATGTAACCATGTTCTCTAGTTGACCATGGTCTGTAATGATGGTTTGTGAGCGAGACCATGCACTCGAAACACACTCATGCACGTGAAGCACGTACTGTACGTGAAGTAGACACGTGCGCTGCGAAGACGCATGCACTTGAAGCACACACACACACACACACACACACAGAGAGAGAGAGAGAGAGAGAGAGAGAGAGAGAGAGAGAGAGAGAGAGAGAGAGAGAGAGAGAGAGNAGAGAGAGAGAGAGAGAGAGAGAGAGAGAGAGAGAGAGAGAGAGAGAGAGAGAGAGAGAGAGAGAGAGAGAGAGAGAGAGAGAGGGCCATGGAGAAGTGCTAATGGGAGGAGAGAGAGGATCCTTCTCTCTTTGTACGATCGCTGGCCATTTCTATTGCTTAGTCGTTTTCCATTTCTCAGCCTTGCTGGCCTCGATTTCTTTTGCATGCTCTTTTTCGATTTCTAAACTGAGAACAATTGCTATTACGTTTCCACGGTGGCTTCTATGCTGGAGGGAATTGATGATGTCAATACATCGAGCTGGCTTGTATACATTCATGTTGAGGGTGCATTGTGCTCGGGGGAAGACGGTAGTCTTGTGTGCGTGGGTGGACAGCTTCAACCTATCCAGGTCTAGGATTTGATGTTGTGCTATATATCCCTGGTTCAAGCTCTCTTTGCACCAATGTATCGGACACCCAGTGGGGGGATTCATGTCATTTGTTCATCAGCAAACGCGCAAAGAAGGCGAGGATCCGCGGCCGGCAAGCCACAGCTCGTCTTCGCAGTCACATGGAAGTCAGCAGGGAGGAAAACTCGAGCAAGCCAACTTCACAGTGTGACAACTCGCATAAAGGAGTAGAATAGCATCCTTCATTCCACATCAAGGGTCATAACGTCATAGCCGAGCTATGGCGTCGCCTTCCTGCTCACAAGATGGCGCAGGCGATCCCCAACCGATTTCGGCCAGTGCCAAATCCTAGCCTCATCAGGGGAAGTTCCTTCGAGGATGCTTTACCGAAACTGTACTACGAGATACGTTTCTCTCTACCTCAAGTCTCCATCGAGTACCATAATTCACACACGTTTCTATTCGCAGCGGAGCTCGGCGGAGACGCGCACCACCTGGACGCTCAGAAACGTTGTTCGGGTTCGAGATTTCATCGGCTGACGTCATTCATGAGCAGTTCCCGCTTTTTCTGGGTACTTGGACTCAAAAAGTGCTATCTGCCGATTTCCACGGTGTTATTTTCCTCGGCTTCAGGATTTTTCTTTTTTGGTTTTAAATATGCGTGCCATCCTTGCGCAGGGGCCATGCTAATCTTCTTGGAAGTAATCGTTTGCGTACGAGCATATGCCGTGTAGTGTGTTGGTGACCGGTTGATTGAGGAGATGGGGGTGCTCTAACTCCACCATAGGTACTTGTGTGCGGAGTGGAAGCAGGCGCTCGAAGGCCTCCTTAGACATGTCTGTCGGAGGGCATAATACCCTTCTTTAACAGGATCTGTTTTCTCCGTCCCTCTTTCTTCATCTGCATCTCTTCCTATTGTCTTGGACTTGATTCCCTTTCTTCTGCCCATGCTAGCTCCGAGATGGGGTGAGTGGCAATCCTCTCTTCGGCTTTTTCTTTTTTTTCTTTTTTTTTTCTTTTTTTTTTTTTTGAATGGACCCCAGTGCATCTGCAAAGGTCCCAACGTCGCAAGAGACGTTCAGCAAATTTCGCTTTTTCAACTTTGCGTTGGAATTCGCGTTCTTCTTCCGGAGGATGAATTGTGAGGTCCCCTTCCTCGAACTGATATTTGGAATATATGATTGCATGTGTGTTTTCAGAAAAAAAAAAATCTGTGTCGTTCTAAGGCTTGGACCCCACTGGCCGGCGGCTGGAAATTGGTGTTGGCCATAAAAAATGGCCGACCGTGGTTGGAAACATTCTTCCTCGTTTCATTGGGACCCCACCGCAGGCCGATAGTTTCGGCATTGGAGAAGTTTGGGCATACCCGAATAGGAAATCGCACCGTGGTGTTTCCCAAAAAGGCAAGCCCGGCGGGGGCTGTGGTCCATGGTCTGCTTGTGCAGCCAATGAAGTGTCTACAAAATGCCACAACGTCCAGCCCGATCCTGGAAACTGTTTTCCATGTCCCCCCCTCTACTCGTCTGGAGCCGTCCTTGGAAACTGTTTGGAAACTCGTTGCCAAAAATTTCCAGACCGCGAGCCGATTAGAAACGCCCCGTCAGCTTTTCCACGACCTCTTTCCAACCGCAGTGGGGTCTGAAATTCCTTTCCGGGCCGACTTTCCACGACGGTTTCCAACACCTGTGGGTTCTGAAAAACACTTCCTCGCCAAAACTTTTCCACGCCGCCGCCAGTGGGGTCCAAGCCTAAGGCTACCAGCCGGGCCGCCCGGTCACCTTGTTTTCCCGCACAGCCCGGCCGTGCAAGGACCAGGGAAGGTCGCAGCAAAAAGAAAAAAAAAAAATCCGGAAAAACTGTGGTCACTTCGAAATTCTTTACCAAATTGGAAACAAAAATTAAAAATTAATTAATTTATTTTCATTTGTTATTTTTCTTTGGCCCGGCCGGGCAAGTGGTCCCGGGCCACGCTGGTAGCCTAGGTGTCGTTCCAGTTTTAAAGGGTTTCGAATCCTCTTGATCAGATATCCCTGTTGTCATATCCGACCACCGTCGCGCAGTTCCATCCTTTCCAGATCCCACGAAAAGAGAAAAATCTCTTTTCTGAAGGAACGCTCCCATAACCCGAACACACGCACGTTTATAGTCGACTGATATGTTCCACAAACCAGTTCGCTTCCGTCTAAGCCTGTTCGTTCTATCAGCAAATGAAACGAACATATAATCTAATTGTCCTGTATGCATGATTTGCTCTGTTTCCATGGCGGGGTGGGGTGGGTGGAGTTTGATGTGCAGTGAAGGCGGTGGCCAATGCTGTCCAGGAGCAGGTTGAAGGGTTTGAAGAAATGGCAGCGTCCACAAAGCGGAAGTATTATATGATCGGCGGGAAAGGTGGTGTTGGGAAGACGAGCCTCGCTGCCTCTCTGGCGGTGAAATTCGCCAACAGCGGCCATCCTACACTGGTTGTATCAACGGATCCCGCACACACTCCTTAAGTGACTCGTTCGCTCAGGTAAAGGAAGGACACTGCCGTGCAGCCTCTCTCCTTTCTCGTTCTTTTTCCTCGTTCCTGGCTTGTTAGATTCTTGTATGACCAGATTCAAACCTTTGGCATCCAGTTGAACTTATGTACCGACCTGTCGAATACATGTATCTCTCCCTGGACCAGGTTTTGGCCGGTTGAGAGGGGGAAAGGCTGTGGGACCATGCGGGAGGGGGAGGGTGTGGGACCGTGCGGGATTGCGGGGAACAGTGAGCATGGTTTTGAAGCAAGGACACAGGCCTGACCCCCAGGGTCAGGTTCCACTGCACACTGTCTATTTCTCTGTTTATATCTATGTCTATGTTTCGGGGACCTTGCAGGATTGTGGGGAACAGTGAGCATGGTCTTGAAGCAAGGACACAGGCCTGACCCCCAGGGTCAGGTTCCACTGCACACTGTCTATTTCTCTGTTTATATCTATGTCTATGTTCCGGGGACCTTGCAGGATTGTGGGGAACAGTGAGAATGGTTTTGAAGCAAGGACACAGGCCTGACCCCCAGGGTCAGGTTCCACTGTACACTGTCTATTTCTCTGTTTATATCTATGTCTATGTTTCGGAATCACCAGTTATGCCTAGAATCTCTGGAGTTGGGAGGGTTTCACCGTCTGATCATGGCCGTACATACAGGTTCATCGACCGTCTAGTGAGACCTGGTCCTTTGTGTAGGGACACTGAGATTCTTGTTGCCAGGGATTGTACCCGATCAGAGCAAAAATGCCAAATAAATGATTTCCTCATTTCTCTCAGTGTCTTGTAGCTCACGCTGTCAATCTCTATCTGTCTGTTTGTCTCTCTCTCTCTTTCTCTGTGTAATTGGGTATTCACCTTTTAAGTTACCAGTGTTTTTTTCCTTTTTGTTGGGCAGTGTGGTGTTTCTATGTTAGCGTTCTTTGCTCTCTCTGAGAAAACGGTTGTTGTGGATGTGATTGGATAAGATTGCTGAGGTCCGACAATTTGCCCTTCACTGCATGTTGTGTGGGTGTGCGTGTGGATGTGGTTGTATAATATGACGGCCATTGTTGCATGTATCTGATACAATTAACTGTATGGATACGTCCTGGAAAGTCCTACTGAGAGTATAGCCCCTACGTAGTCATTTAAACACCTGTCTTCTGAAGCCACGTGAACTATGGTTTTGTGAGACAACCTGCTTTGCCTGATTCTGCCACGTGTTCTTACAGGACGTGAGCGGTGGTGTACCAGTGGTCGTGGACGGAACGGACTTGCCACTGTATGGGATGGAGGTACGGCAGTTCGTTCATCATCACTGATTGGTATTTCATTGCCTGAGTGCGTGTACTCGTGCGTATATGACTACTGCACTCACTTCATATATGTCTGAGTGCCTGCACTTCTGTGGCAATCCCCTTTTTTTCGTGGTTGTATCTACATTTCTAAATCTATCTTTAAGTCTTTCTGTACGATGTTGTCTCTGGGACTCGCTCATCTCTGCTATGCGTACTATATGCCTGAATTCCGGAGTATCCTCGTTCATGAGGCTGAAGGTTGTGCCTATTCCTGTACCGTAATCATGGGCAAATTGCCACCATTACAACGTATGTTCCACCTAATGCTGTCTAATGTCGTGTAATGTGATGCCTTATGCTGCCTAGCTGTCTCTGATATATAATGCAAGGCTGTAGAATGCTGTCTAATGAAGTTTAATGCAGTCTAATGCTGGCCAATGCTGCCAAATGCTGCCAAATGCTGTCTAATGCTGTCTAATGCTGTAGGATACTAATGTTATTGGATGCTGCTGTCTAATGCTGTTGAATCCTGTTGAATGCTGTTTAATACTGTCTAATGCTGTATAATGCTGTCTAATGCTGTCTAATGTTGTAGAATCCCATTGAATGCTGTCTAATGCTGTTGAGTCCCGTTTAATGCTGTCTAATGCTGTTGAATCCCGTTGAATGCTGTCTAATGCTGGCTAATGCTGTCTAATGCTGTCTAACTGTCTATTGCTATCTAATGCTGTTGAATCTCGTGTAATGCTGTGTATATTGAGGAATGCTGCTAGTGCTGTGTAACGTTGCGAGTGTTATGTTGTGTAATGCCGTGTTATGCTGTGTAATGCTGCGTAATGTTGTGTGATGCTGTCACACAACTGTCTAATGCAATGCCATCGAGTGCTGTCAAATGCTATGCTTCAAGTGAAGCCTTCATGTCTCACGCGATGTGCAGGCTGCTGTGAGACATGGTAATGCAAGGTGTAGCACGTCCATATGATTTGAGGGTGTGAAGCTATGGCGTCAAGTACCTGTAGCGAAGCCTTGATGTTGCACTCGATGTGCAGACTATTGTGAGACATGGGAAAGCACGATGTTGCACGTCATATGATTTGAGGGTGCTCCACGCGGTGCATACTGTGGAAGCCCTAACCTGTGCCTGCCTTGTAAGGCTACCGGGCAATTTTGTTGATGCTTGTACTACCCTGATCCGTATTTGTTCGTAATGAAAGGGGCTGTTATACGCTTTTCAAGAAGTACTTTCATCCCTCCTCTCTCCTACACACTTGATTGAGATGACATCACACTCGATTGCAAACTTCACACATAATTAGAACTGATTAACCCACGACCTGTTAGGGGTCGTGGGTTTGCGAGATGCCGCTAGAATCGTTTTGGTATATGGTGAAGGGGGGAGAACGTGGAAGGACTATGGTTGGTAAAGATCGCCGTGCATAAGAGTGTGTGAAGACTACCTGCTTGTCTCAGCGGCTATTGCCTGGTTTACCTACAGGTTTTGAGCTCTAGAGGACATGCCAGATTAATGTGTTCTTGCTCGAAAGACTGCTCAGTTCACACTTGAGTTCTAAGACTTGTGGTGTACTGGTGTCTTTTGCCAGAGCAGACATATATGGGACTGTGGGCGGTAAAGTGCCTTCTTCAACAAAAGTGTGTGAAGGCGGACCTGCATGTCTCAGCGGCCACTGCCTGGTTTTCCTACAGGTGTTGAGCTCTAGAGGACATGCCAGAGTAATGTGTTCTTGCTTGGAAGACTTGTCTGTTCACACTTGAGTTCTGGGACCTGTCGTGAACTGGTGTCTTTTGCCAGAGTAGACGTATATGGGACTATGGGTGGTAAAGTGCCTTCCTGTACAAGAGTGTGTGAAGGCAATCTGCATGTCTCAGCGGCCGCTGCCTGGTTTTCCTTCAGGTTTTGAGCTCTAGAGGACATGCCATAATTATATCTTGTTGCTTGGAGGACTTTTCAGTTTACACTTAGTTCTAAAACTTGTGGTGAACTGGTGTCTTCTGCCAGAGCGGACATCCTTTATTTAGAATTTAATGCGTCTTTTGTCATCGCAGGACTTTATGGATTTCTATAGTAGCACAATAGCAGGATATAGATTTTGGAAGTAATAAAATGAATTTAAATAATGCTTTCTGCATGGGCCTTCTGGTAACATGGTGGTCTTAGAAGGTAGTGGTGGTTTAAATCACCGGTAGATCTGAGCCCCTTTTTCAGATGCGCGGTTTTATGCACTCCTGGTCTAAAGAGTCGTTGTGGGGGAGGAGGGCCTAGTGGGGGCAAAAATGAGGGTTTTGGCCTTTTGTTTAATAACCCAGTGACTAGATATCTCAAACCCCCAACTATCAACCCTGCCCAACAAACGTCCACCCCAACCGAGCAAAAAAAAAAAAAAAGAAGAATCTGAATACAGCACCACGTCAGATGAAATCAAATGGACTGCAACGAGGATCAGTCTGAGACAGTGAGAGTAGACTGGCAAGCCAAAGGACTGACGATCCATAGCTGGAACGTCAATGTCTTGGGCAACATTCTCATTGAAGAAGGCAAACTTCGAGACATCAGACTCGGCCTCACAGATAAAAGAAAGCCCAAACCCGACATCATCCTTCTACAAGAGACCCATCTATACAACCTCACTAACCACATCAGAATCAAGAGGACCGTGGGAAAAAGCCTAGGTGGATGCGCTTTCACACTGTGGTTCAACAAAGCGGACCGAAGCAACCGTGGCACAGCGATCCTTATACCAACTACTTGCAAAATCTGGTCGGAAGGACAAGTAAGCAACGACGAAGGCGACATAGCGGAAGGAAGATGGTCATGGATCCAAATCACGTGGCAAGATGAAGAGGTCAGGATCCTGAACATATACGCCCCCAACATGGAAACCGAATGCCTAGCTTTCTTTGACCACATCAAATCACTCTTCTCAAACCCCTCACCGTGAATCATAGTAGGCAACTGGAACACCACGTTGGATCCCAACGTGGACCGCATTTCGCGGGCAACGCTGCTGGGACCCACACGAGCGAGCACACACCTGAGGACATCATGACGGAGTTTGATCTGGTAGACCCTTTTCGAATCCTCCACCCACGCAAGAAACCCTTCTCCCTAGTCCAAAGGAACCGATCTAACCATACATCACTATCACGGATCGACTTCTTCCTGATTTCCAACATGTTGCAAGGAGCAATCAAGGAGGCCGATATCCTACCAGCGGTAGCCTTCAAGGGGAGTGCTCGATCACAAACCGACCTACCTGCTCCTCAACTTCAACTCTCCGGTAGAAAAAGGACTCTCCGGTAGGAAAAGGGCAAGGTCTTTTTAGACTTAACAACTCACTTCTCTCCACAGATCGCATAATAGAGGCAGTCAGATGGAATTGGGCTTTCTTACAATAGGATGAGATGACACGCCAGAACAGGCACAAGTGGTTCATAGATAGCTATACGGACCTATCTGAGACCGTCGCAGCAGAATCTACAAGCATAGCAGCAGAACGAAAATCAGGAAGGAAGAATTGCAAATGACTCTCAAAGTCGCTGAAACCAACCTCACATCGGATCCTGCCAACTCCTTCTATCACGACCTACTCCAATCTACCAAGGACGAATTAAATGAATGGAGAAGATGGGAACTCAGGGGCCTACAAATACGCCCCTGAATGAATGACTACACTCTGAATGAATCCATGCCCAAATTCTTCTTCTCCAAAATTAAGGCCAATGCAAGAAACAACATGATCGAGAGACTGAAGGACCCAGCGGACCACGGGAAGACAAAGTCAACCAGCACAGACATGGAAAGAATAGCCAGATCTTTCTACGTCGACCTCTCGGAGACCAAAACTACCTCCCCCCCCCCAGTCAATGAACATCAACGCCCGTCAATACATGATGATCTACGTAGAGAAAACGATCACCCAACAATAAATGGAGGACATGGACAAACCAATCACCCTAGGGTAACTGCACACAGCCTTGTCCCATATGGGAAACGGCAAAGCACCAGGAATCGATGGCCTGTCCAAAGAATTATGGATCCAGTTCTGGCCCACACTAGGAAATAACCTCCTGAACTATTAATGACAGCAGGGAAAAAACAGGCCTGGGTCAATCTCTAAGTACCAGCATAGTCTTACTAATATACAAGAAGCGCGACAAGGAAGACCTCAAGAACTACAGAGTCAATAGTACAGACCAATCTCAATTCTCACAACACGCTACAAAATCCTAGCAAGCCATTAGCAAACAAGATCCTAAAACTAACAGACAAATGCTTTCATATCGGCCAAGCAAGGAGTCATTCCGTTGTCGACCGGTGGAAATGACCTGCTGGCCTGCGGATCCGACCTTGTATCCTACCCGCGTTTATCACCCGCGGCAGGGTTGATTCCGGGTTCCTGCAACCTGCAAACGTCAAGGTTAATACCTACAAACCAAAATGAAGAGTTGAGCAACAACAAGATATGAGACAATTTGAACGCGACCGTTGAGACTAATTCTATGACTATCAATTCAATCATACCAAAGTTTGTCTGATCACACACAATTTCTGACTGAGCTAGGACCAGTTTTGTCCCAGCTGTGACCAACTTCCCTCTCGGTTTCTCAGTTTCTTCTCCTTCTCATCCTCTTGCTCTTGTACAGGTTTCTGTCTTCAGGAGAATCCGCTGATAGTAACAAGCTGAGTCTTGAACTAGTTGTTTTTGTTCCTTGTTAATATCCATTCGCCGCTCCGGTTTCTGCTGGCTAATGTTTACGGAGATCCGCAGATATCTACGTCCGCCAACGTTTGCTTGAGTGAGTCTACTCCAGCGGACTTTGCTGTCTCCGATGTTGAGCACAGAGGTGATGCTTGGGTTCCATCGATTTTGTATCTGTGCCGTTTTTTAGTCCTGCAAAGTCTGTTTCCCGGATCTTTGTTTGCTGGTCTGTGCCGTCCGATCTGTACCTTCTGATACGTATTTGCTGACTTACAAATCCATGTTTTCTGATCTGCCTGATTCACAGTTCTGTGGAGGCTTTTCTTAGGTCGCAACGGTAGGTGACCAGTTGAGACTCTTTGGAATCTGGATCAGCCGAGCCCTTTGCAGTTCGTCGCTGACTCCACCCCCTTGGTATGGAATTCACAATTGTTTTAGTTCTCTGAGTCCGGTTCCCGCTGCTGGCCAGCTGACTGTGTGTTCGATTGCCATTGATCCCTGTCCCTGAACTGTTGTTGAGAGCTGCACCTTTCCAAAGCTTACAGACTCACGAATCTGTACGAGTCTCAGTCTCTGTTGGGTCTTGGCTGAGTATGGGTCTTCTACTGAGTCTGAGTCCTCTGTCGAGTCTGAATGTTGCTGGTCTGCATCTGCAGTTTTGTTATGGCAATTTCAGCAACCGGCTACCCCAGCGATGACACCATGATGTCAGTTGGTTCAAGTGAACAGATATCCGAGAGACCAAAGGCTGCTCAACCGGAGTTAACACTGTATGTTGACCCGCCCCTGCTGACCGACATTCAGTCTTGCACTTGATGCTCGATGCTGGCTTGACGCTAGCTCTACGCTGGCTGGATGCTGGCACTACGCTGGCTCTACGCTGGCTTGATATTGGAGGATGACGAAGCGAGACGGCTATTTCTAAACGCAGGCGCCTTCTCTGTCTATGGCGTCAGCTGGATTGTAGACTGTGCTGACCTGGCGTGATCCACACTGTCTACGACACTGATTGGACATTGGCGAGGAGGAGGATCAGGGTTATAAGATTGGTTGATCGAAAGGGAAGCTTACCTGCTTGTGTACGTGTCCACATTGTGTGCTGCTGTTCGTTTTCAGGACGTGTCTGCGCTGATAAGCGCTATGATGATACCTGCTCTTTGTCAGATTCCGTCAGAGGAGACTGTCTACTGATGTGGCGAAGGGAGATGCCCGAAGAGGGAGGGGGTTGTTGAGGGAGATCTATCTGCTATGCTTCTTCCACCTTCCAAGTCTCATTCCCCTCCTACCATCCTCTTCTCTGGTTACTTGACGGCTTCATGATGATGCGGACGACTATTTTGGAGACATTGAGACTGTGCTGAGACATACTGTATCGTGACATTGACGAGCTTCTCTCCTGACTGGGTTCATTGCAGAGAGCTTGACGACTATTTTGGAGACATTGAGAGGGCGCTGAGACATACTGTATCGTGACATCGACGAGCTTCTCTCCTGACTGGGTTCATTGCAGAAGCTTGATGACATTTTTGGATTGACAAGTTAAACTTAGGAATTGGGCTATGGGAGAGAATGGTATCATAACAGAGAAAAGGGTTTGACCACGAGAACTGCTTTAGCGCCCACCGCTGAACTGTTGCAATACAGACTCAAGTTTGAATCCAGATACCTTCAGATGAAGAGATGAAAATCATTTTGAATTGCCTGCGTCCGGGTAGTTCAATGATGATATCTGAAAATCATTTTGAAAGTCCGTTGGCCTGAAAGGACCAGTACCTTTGTCACTGAAAAATTCGGCGCCAGGAGGCCGCTGATGTTTTCCATTGGCGGCTCCCGGCCACACGTGAATGCTTTTTCAGCAGACAAGCATCTACAAATGGACCTTTCCACCAAATTCGAATTTCGAAAGCCGCTACTGAAACGTCAAAGGTACTGGTGGTTTAAAAGAAGGGAAAAAACGCTACGAAGGAAGGAACAAAAAAAAGCTTAGCATCCCTCAGCGGCTGCAGCCTGCTCTTTCTACAGGCTTTAGCTAGCAGGGCATGCAACATCAATGCCAATGATGATGTGCAGACTGATCTTTTTTATTAATTGCCTCAGTAATAATTCAAGAGGTGAATGATCTGTTTCAGTGCACACATTTCACATCTGAAGTAGTTTAGGAACAGGTAGGTAGAGGAGATGAATATGTTGCTATCAGAAGCATCCCTCAGCAGCCGTTGCCTGATGTTTTTACAGGCTTTGTGCTCGTAGGGTATGCGAAATGGACATGCACGATGCTGTGCAAAGTATATCTGTCCTCTCCAGAAATCAATGGAGAGCTTGACGAGCTGTGTGCATGCACACATTTCATGGTAGCAATTGTCAAAGGGTGAGGGTGGGTAATTGAACGAGGGTAGATGAAGCAATGGTGTGATGTTGAATTGGAATTGTGGTGTTAGCAGTTGTATTGTGTGCTGCGGCAACTCATCTGCGTTGTGATGCGTGCTGTGATATCTACTTGGTTTTCTGACTTCGCTCAACAATTGGTTGGTAAAGCGTTGTGCAAAAGTGCCAAACCAAGCAAAAACGTAGTTGGAAAAACAACATTCAGTGTTTCTCAGGGTTTGTCGCAGTGAAAAATGATGCGACCCAGATGTTGGGCCTCTGTTATGTGTGCCGTTGACGTCCGCCGAACATAACACATATGCGTTATAGTTTTCAAAAAAAGAATCGATGATTGGAATAGAAAGCACGTGCATTGTATTCAAATATTCCAGCTGTTCGAATAGAACGCGCAGGCGTTGTACTTGATAGCAACGAATGCGTTGTATTTGTTTACAACACATGCAAGACGGTCGGGGGAAGAGGGTAGTGGTGCAACAATTGGCTTCTCATTGCTGGGAGAATGAAAACTGTTGTGGATGAAGAAAATAACTTGTTCTCACCAAGAAATTGCGAGGTTGAAAATAGGGGTCGTTAGGTATGGTCTGTTAGTTACGGTTTGTTAGAGAGGGGTCGTTGGATATGGTTTGTCATTTTTGTCGCTTCTGCTTTCTTAGGTGTGGTTTGTTAGTCGAGTTCTTAGTTCTGAATCGTCAGGTGCGGGTTGCTAGCTACGTCTGGTTAGCTAAGGGGCCTCAATCCATTACTCTCCACTTTACAATATCCTACAATTTTGCATAGTATTTCATCGCTCCACTAACTCTACAAACCAAGTTGTGAAATTGTCTTGTATAGCTGTCACACATGCTGTAGGAAAAGCACTCTCCACCGTTGTATAGTTCCCAGCCTGCGGAATCTGTTAGTTGTAGAGTGCTCCGGGGAGCTCATGATTTGGCTCCGAATTTGTAGACTCTGCCTCCAGTCTGGGCGGCCGAAATGCCGATGACGGCATGTCTTCTACTGCTGCAAATATGTGCCAATGCCTGCTTATAGGCCTATGAGACCAGGCTGAGGGGCCCAAGCAGAGCCTGTTGGAACCCCTATGTGGGCACGTTATCTTCGATGAGGCATTGTTATGAGTTAGCTCCTTGGCATGCTCCTGTAGGGCCCTTTCACCAACTATGAGCCCGCCTTAAGTGACGGCGGGCCCCTGAATTTCAATATGGCCCGAGTTCATAAAGTTTGGCAAAGTTTGGTGGGCGCCAGACAGATGCCACAGTTGGTTACGTCTTCCGTACTCATGAGAGCCAGACAGGGCGCTGCTGAGGGGAGCGCCATAGCCAGCCCTACATAGCCAGGGCTTGGCTTGGATAGCCAGTGGAAGTGGTGGTGGTCTTTGTGTATGGTGGTGGTCTTTGTGTATGGGGAGGAAGACGTGGGTGAGGTGAGAGAGGGAGATGGTTGATGATGTGAGTGCACGTACCTGGTCTTGGCGATGGTCTACAAGGCCGACATCTTCATGTACTTCGGTTCTTGCTGACGTCAACAGGATGCGTTGTCAATTCGTAGGCTGCTAGTAGCGGTGTGATCGTAGTCTGGGCGTTGATCGCCAAGTAGGGGAGGAAGTTCTCTGGATGCATACGTTCGTGGTGGTGGGAGTATGCTCTCATTGTCATTCGGATTCGATTCGGTGCTTTGGTTCACCGTTGGTGGAATATCAGTGCATTTCTGCTTTCTGGAAAGCGTTGGACTTGCTGGCTTTCAATGTGATTTTGCACTCTGGATTTCTGTCATTTTGTTATCGTTCATTTTCCTTGCACTTGGATAGTTGGAGTCGTAGAGTTAGTGGAGCGACGATGGGTTTTCCACCATTTTGTACGGTCCGACAACTATACAAATGCTACACAATTGTTTGTATGGTGGAGAGTAGTGGAGCGAGACCCTAGGTTTGGTAGGCATGGATCGTTGGGTATTCTCTAGTTTGTTTGATACAGTTTTGTGGGTCATGGATTAGCCAGTGACCATCCCTTAGCAATGGTTTGTTAGGTATAGTTGGTAGGTATGGCTGCAAGAAGGGGGGAAATAAAGTACAGTTCGATGCATCATAACCTATGGTTGGTACTACGACGGCCAGCCATGGCTGTTGTCTGTTGTTGATCAGGAATGGTTAATTAGTTCAGTGGGGATTAATTTTTGTATAAAGTTACTATAAAGCAGATTTGGTAATACTAAGATGACATATTGGAACTTTTATAAATACGTAGCTTTGATCGAGTCCTTTATTGAGCATCATCTAAGCTGGTAGTACTCAGTTCGGTCCAGTCTTTTATCATTTGTTTTCTTCCCCCACTCCCACCGCGCACGTGCCGCCCCACCCCGCCGCCCAACCAAAAAAAAAAAAAACGAAAAAAGCAAAAACTGTCCTCCTCTTCTGAACTGCAAATGGTAATGTGTTGTGTTGCAGATTGATCGTGAACAAGCATGGCAGGAGTTCCGTGCTTCAACCTCAAAGGAAGGAGGAAGCTGTGTGAAGGACTTCATGGATAGCATGGGACTTGGAAGTTGGATAGAACAGGTTTGTGGGATTCGATTGCATGCATGCACTTGCCAAGGAATCTTCTCAGTGTGCTTCATCAGTGTGAGGAACAAGCCCTCAAGGGGCCCTATCAGACATCACATGTTCTGGGCTAAGCCCCCCAGCAAGCCGAGTGCCCGCCCTAAGTGAAGGCGGGCCTGAACATTCGTCAGAGGCCAAAATTTGACATTTCCATTTGTGTGGGTATTCAGGCTCTCGCAGCACGCCAGTCGGTTGGATAGACGCGTGAGCCTCACTAAGCTGCGTCATACAGTTGGCCCAGGCCTTGACAGTTGCGCCTGGGCACATATACACAAAGCAGGGACGATACATTTGGAAAAGCAGTACTGCCTACGCACCTGCTTGGGAGCCCTGCACAGATGCAGCAAACAGCCCAAGTCCGGAGACTCAGGCCGTGCCCAACTGAAAAGGGCCCAGACCCTCAACTATAGTCTTGGGCCTGGGCGCAGGGTCTGAGGCCCAACTGGAAGCTACTGGAAGCTTCCAGCCAGGCCACACGCAGCATCCAGGAGGCTGCCATATCCATAAAAGAAGTGAGGCAGCCCAGGCCAGGGATTCTGGCCAGTGCAGGCAATGCGGAAGTGCTGCTGCGCTAACGCTTGATGCTGCGCTGCTGCCAAGGGCGCTGATGGGGCGCGTAGTGGTGAAGTGGGGCGCTGCAGGGCAGCGGGGCGCAGGCGGCCATAGCCGGGCTGCTGGGCGCCAGGGGGTACAGCGGGTGATCTGGTGGTTGTCAGGGAAGGAGGCGCAATGTAAGGTAACCAACGTCTGATTGAGGGTGACGAGATACGTGCTTGGTGCATGGATAGAGGTCGGCTATGGAGTTGACAGTCATGTACATTGATCTTCGAGAGTCGAAGTGAGCCTGTTGCGTGAACCAGCTGTAGGTAGGATAGTTGGGCAGAGTAGATTGGGCGCTGGGTGCCAGACAGAGAGGAACGACTTTGGATACTGTGTTGGTGTGGCCTACGGGCTTGAACATTGGCTCATTACTTCATTGTATTGCTCTATATGGATGGTTTCTCGGTGTTGCAGTAACCCTGTTCAGAAGTAGCCTGGGGCCCAGAACTCAGCCCCAGGCAAACGCAGACCTGAGTTGGTCTGCGCTGGGCTGTGTGACCAAGACACGCCCAGGCCTGAGTATGTCGCGTATGGCTGTGTGACCGAACGCTGCACACAGGAAATTCAAGGGTCAAAGTCAACTGTAGAGTCAAAGGTACCGCACGCAGGCCCCTGGTTGGATACACTCACTTGTTATGCGCAGGTACCCAGACAGCATCCAGGACGGAGGGAATTCAGTTTCAGATCAATCTGGGCCCTCGTTCGCATTGAGATCTGGACGGTTGGTGGATGCAGCATCCGGGGTCCAGACCCGGCATCAACGCGACATAAGCGACGACTTCCTGGCTTTGACGTTCATTCTGTCTTCCGTTGATGTTGACTTCACGCGTTGACTTCAACGGTGGCTTGACGCTGCGCCGCTGGCTCTACGTTGCGACGCTGATATTGTGATTCGGCGAGGCGCTGCTGGTCCAGCACGGTGGCTGGCTTGCACCTGTCTTCTTGGCATGCTGGCGTGGCAGCTGCCATGCGCTATTGCTGAGGTGGCTGCTGCCACGTGTATTATTGGCTGACGTGGCTGCTGCCACGTGTTTTTCTGTTTGCTGACGAAGCGAGGCTACGTGACTGGTATTGCTGTTCTGATTATCGTTGTTCAGGAGGTGATCGGGACTGTGGAGAGATCGTGGATACGTACCTGTTGGTCTTCATGTCGACATTGCTCCAGCGCTGACGAGGGACTAATTATACGTGCCACGTGGCACATTGAGGTTCAGATACTCATTCAGGTTATTGACTATTGAGGTGGTGATCGCGAAGGGAGCCCGAAACAGGAGTGGGCCTTGTCATTTCCCCTCCTTTGTCTAATCTCCCTCCTCACTCTTCATTTGTGTATGGTTATCTCATTTCATTCTGTCTGGATAA
>BFEA01000007.1:2142912-2153878 GCA_003427395.1 Chara braunii | reverse complement strand
ATTTGTGTATGGTTATCTCATTTCATTCTGTCTGGATAAAATTTTGACTATCGGTAATCATCAGTTGGTTGACATTCATGTGGGCTTGCATTGTTGACGACTGTCTTCACGATCTGGGTTCATTGCAGTGTAGAGTACAATGAAGTAATGAGCCAATGTTCAAGCCCGTAGGCCACACCAACACAGTATCCAAAGCCGCTCCTCTCTGTCTGGTGCCCAGCGCCTAACCTACTCTGCCGGACTATCCTACTGTAGTAACCCTGTTCAGAAGTAGCCTGGGGCCCAGAACTCGGCCCCAGGCCACGCAGACCTGAGTTGGTCTGCGCTGGGCTGTGTGACCAAGACACGCCCAGGCCTGAGTCTGTCATGTTTGGCTGTGTGACCTAACGCTGCACACAGGAAATTCAAGGGTCAAAGTCAACTGTAGAGTCAAAGGTACCGCATCCAGGCCCTTGGTTGGATACACTCACTTGTTGTGCGCAGGTAACCAGACAAGCATCCATTCCGGAGGGAATTCGGTCTCAGACCAATCTGGGTCTTAGTTTGCATCGAGATCTGGACGGCTGAGGGTGGTAGCATCCGGGGCCCAGACCCCGAGTCAACGCTACATAAGCGCTGACTTTCCTGGCTTTGACATTCATTCTGTCTTACGTCGATGCTGACTTCACGCGTTGACGACGATTCTGGCTCGACACTGCTAAGCTGGTTGAGCGCTGGCTTTGTGCTGGCATTGTGTCTACAGCGACGTGCTGCTGGTCTGGCATGGTGGCTGGCTTGCACCTGTCTTCTTGATATGTTGACGTGGCAGCTGCCATGCACTGTCGCTGACGTGGCTGTCGCCACGTGTACTACCGGTGGCTAGTGTGGGTGCTGCCACGCGTACTACTATGTTGACGAGGCGAAGCTATGCGACTTATGTTGCTGTTCTGATTATCGTCATTTAGGAGGAGGTCAGGACTGTGGAGAGATCATGGATACTTACCTGGTTGTCTTCATGTCGACATTGCTCCAACATTGATGAGGGACTGACTAGACGTGCCACGTGGCACATTGAGGTTACTTCAGATACTCGTTTCTAGTATTGATTATTGAGGTGGTGATTACGGAGGGAGCCTGAAGAAGCAGTGAGCATTGTTTCTATCTTCCCCATTCTGAGTCTTTCCTCCCTCTCATCTACCTCGTCTGTGTATGTCTTCTCTTCTCTTGGGTATCTGGACACGAATACGATTATTGATAATCATCAGCTGGTTGACATTCGTTTGGACTTGCATTGTTGACAACTGTCTTCACGATCTGGGTCATTGCAATTTGGTATCGGAGCAGTTCTCCTGACGACGACGACAGTCACACGTGCGCACGCGCCAGGTGGCGCACAAGTAAGTGGGCATGCACACGTGTGCTGAGGTAGTGATGACTTGACAAGAAGTTACCGCCGGAGTTACTGACGTGGTAGAGACTTCACTGGCGAGAGAAGATCCTGATGTGGCTACTGATGTGGCAGTAGGGACCGCGGCCGAGAGTTATCGTGCGCCAGCCTGGATCGCGATAGTGAAGTGGCATCGCGATCCCTTGCTGATGTGGCATATCATGTGCCGCGTCTGAAGACCTGGTTGTTGGTGATTGCTGACGTGGCACTCTCACGCTGCATTAGCAGCTTATGCGGGACCAGGTCTCTTACAAAAGCTGATGTGGCCTTTGGGAAAGTCAGGACTGATTACTGACGTGGCAGGGGAGAAGTCACACCTGTCTTCTTGAGGTGTTGACTTCTTGCTGACGTGGCATTGGTCTCCATTGGCTGACGTGGCATTATCCAATTGGCTGGAACGGCGACGGTATCACGACACGACGTGTGGAAGTGGCACGTGGGAAGGACGGGGCACACAATTGCTGACGTAGCATCCCTTTATTGATTGGCTGGACACCAGTGCTGACGTGGCAGGATCTGCTATGGTAGCACACTAGGGATGACACGTGGCAGGCAGGTGGCTGCCAAGTAAGAGAAGCACTCAGAAGACGACGGTGGTACGGCTGATTGAACGACTGACAAGACAGCTATAGTGCCAGCTGTCAAGGAGGGTGCATCATCGCAATTGACACCTGGATTGACTCAACAGAAAGAAGAAGGGTGCTGACAAATTGTTTGTTGTTGTTGTTGGCATACTTACCTTGTCGTTTGCTGTGTTGTGGTGTTGTGCGTACTTGTGTGTTGTATCTGATCACACGGGCCTGGCGTGGTACCTATACACTCTCGAATAGGATGTCATCACACAAACAAAAGAACAGCAATTAGTATAAGTAGAAATCTGTTCCTTTTTGTTATTTCTCTTTATTTTTGTGATCACATTATTGCAAATATTTCCTCAAACCTGACCTCCAAGATGTTTAGCATGTGGAAAATACTCTTTGCTTATTTTCCCGATGACGTTCTTTGAGGGCGAAGGATCCTCTGATCCCAAGACTAGGAATCAGGCGGAGACGAAGAAATAAGAGTTACTGGCTCTATGGAACCAACTATTGAATGATTTGCGTCTGTCCGGACCGGATGCCGAACGACACGTTCATAATCTGATTGATTTGCAGACAGTAGAGAACCGTCTGAAGCAAGCAATTCCGGCCGCGGAAGTTGTGGCTGCCGGGGCCAAAGCATCTAAAATGATGGCCCAGTGCCAGCAGGCGTTGGACCAGTTTGCTATCAAGCAGCTGGAAGAAGTCATGGAGTTGTCTAGGAAAGGGTAAATCAGACCAGAAGTGATCGAGGCTAAGATTGACGCGAACATCCAGCAATTAAGAGAGGCGCTGGCCGCAGAAGAAAGGAAGAAAGAAGAACTAGCCCGGAAACACGAACAGGAACTGAGACGAGAAGAGAAGGTCAAGGAAATCAGACAGGTAATAGGAACAGAAGGTAAGGAACAGAGGAACATAACACTATATTGTTGTAGGATTACGAACCGTCACAAATATTGTGAAAGGGAAGGATCCGGTAGAAGGTAAAGAAGAAGAAGGTAAGGAAGATAAGAAAGAAGAGAAGAAATTGACGAGTGACGCAATGAAGTCCGCTGTTCCTAAAGATAACAAGTCGTCTAATGGAGGAGAACCTTCGAGTCCGCCGTCTTCTCCACCGAGCTCTCCTCCTCCCTCTCCACCTCCAAAGTCTCCTGATTCTCGAAAGTCGTCGCTCAAGGTAAGTGCGGATCTGGAGAAACCAAAAAAGAAAGAAAAGGTAAAGATAAAACTGCCTTTCACATTCTGCAACAAAAAAAATGAAAATTTATTGTTGTGGATTGCCGAAGATAAGACGTATTGCAGTACGGCCCCTGTTGAACACGAGTCCCAGGTTGCTTTCTCTACGTCTTGTCTCGGGGAGGAAGCAAGGAATGGGTATTGGTCGGAGCCAATGCAGCGGGGTTCGATGACATTGGGGAGTGGGCTACAACCTTGAATCTGAAGCAGTTCCTTGGCAAGATCAAGGCACGCTTCCTGGATAAGACAACGACCGACAAGGCCTTTGACCACCTCACTACCATTAGTCAAAAACATTGGACCTCGATAGAAGCTTTATTCGGGAAGTTGACCGCTTGCTGCAGGTTCCTGGATTGAACCTGCAAGACAACTAAGTCTTGTACATATATTCCCGTGCTCTGCCCGAGCCCATCCGTGGACAACTTGTGGCAGAGTCTAAGTCAAGCAAGTACAATTATAGGTAGTTTCAAGATCTTGCTCTCCAACGAGAGTAAATAACTTCTCAAGTTAAGAATTCGTATGTGTCTGTTGTGAAGTTGGTCGTGGTGCAAGTGCAGGAAAGCGGATACTTTGGTGCCAAAAGCGCCATGACCACACCCTCGTCGTCTTTGACGATGATACTATGGAGAAGTGGTCATTGGAGGTCGAGGGTGAGGCGAGCAGTAGTGATTCCGGAAAGGGGGAAGTCACTAGTGATGTGGTCAACAAGGGAGGACCACGACCGCTAGTAAAGAAGAAGAAGCCACGCTCATTCCCAGAGCATCCCGTGATTGTGGTCGGGAGGCCATGGGAAAAGATGGGCCTGCCACAGGAAACGTGGCCGGAAAGAATGGGTAATGCACAATGTTTGAAGTGTGGTACCGCAGGGCATGTGATTGCATGGTGCCCACTTATACGTAACCCAGAACCGAGCCGCCAGTAGGAGTAACATCTGCTCCTACTGAGTCTAAGGGTTTGGATCAAGATGAAGGTAAGACACCTACTAACCCTTCCAACCTTTTGACTCGTATGGCAAAGGATGGTTCCTCTTCGGCCCATCGTCTGGAACACCCTGAACCTGTCTTATGTACTGTCTATCTGGACGACTCTCTTGACGAGCTTGGTAACGAGTTGCTAGCATTACGAAGCTCGTGGGCTAAGAAATCGAAGTCTAAGGGTGACCTACTATTCGCGGATGTAGAAATTGCACATACAAGTGTAGGTGCACTGTTGGACTCAGGATTAACGTGATCCTACATATACGAGAAGGCAATTCACAAGTTGCATCTCGGAATGAAGGTAAAAGATTTGTCTCGACCTATCACGTCTATTCTCGCTGACAGATGCATAATCACTATCTCACAATGTGTTGGTCGTGTCAAATCTCGATTTCGCACTAAGGAAGGGAAGAAGATTCTTCACGAGATATCCCTCCTTGTAGAAAAGAATTTACCCTTTGACTTGATTATGGGAATGGACTGGCACGAGGAAGCCAACCCAGATATCAAGTTCAAAGAAAAAATTGTGCAATTGCGTGACGCACAATCTGATTTGAAACCAATCAAATTGTTTCATAAGTCTGGCTCTGACTCTAGTCTCTCTTTCTGTTGTACGAGTTATCCAACATTTCGTTCAATGGTTTCAAAGAAGAAACTGGAATAGGAAGTAATAATGGTCTTAGTGGAGAAAGTAGGAGAATGCTCTACTTCCTGCCCTTCTTCGATTGAAAAACTCTTAGATGAGTATAAAGATCTACAAACTGAACCAACAGGAATAATTGAGCATGCAATTAAACACACCATTGAGATTATTCTTGGTAGTAAGATTCCCAAGGGTCCTATCTACCGAATGTCTGCTAGAGAACTTGAGGAATTAAGAAAACAAGGGGACTCGCCGCGGCTGCGCCTGCAGTGGAGTTGGGAGAGCGAGGGAAAGGAGAAGTGGAAGTTGAGAACTTATAGTGAGAACTCTCTCTCTCTCTCTCTCTCTCTCTCTCTCTCTCTCTCTCTCTCTCTCTCTCTCTCTCCGAACATCTCCCTCTCCCCGATGTTCATCGTTCTTCCTCCCCTATCCCTCCTCTCCCTCCAATCCCGACTCCCCCCCTTAGTCTCGATCTCGAGTCCCGCTCCCCTCCCCGACTCCCTTCACTTGTCCCGACGCCAACCCCGTCCCAATCAATCCCGACTCCCCCCGTTAGGCCCGACATCCTGACATTATCCTTGAATCCAGCCGACGAAACGGCAAAAAAAAGAAAAAAAAGAAAAAGAAAACGCGATGCATTTATATGCAAACACACCAGAGACATGTAAAAAAGGCAAACAGAATTGAGCCAGTTTGAAAGTTGACAGCCATCAGTATTTTAATTCACACAGCAGGGAAAAAAAAAAAGAAAAAAAAAAAAGTGATTGAATTTCATGCCGATTCCGTGTGATCCCGAGGATACTTCCACCCCTGCGATGCTCCTCCTCCCTTTCCCTCCTTTCTCGATCCCGACTCTCTCTGAACCTTCCGTCTCCAATGGGGAGTTCATCGGACCCCTCCCCCTCTCTCTCTCTCTCTCTCTCTCTCTCTCTCTCTCTCTCTCTCTCTCTCTCTCTCTATCTATCTATCTCTCTCTCTGTCTTCCTCTCTCTCTCTCTCTCTCTCTCTGTGTCTGCGAATGTCTTCCTCTCCTTGATCTTGATGTCTCCTTTCCTTTCATCCCGGTTCCCTTTTCCACCGAAGCCACCCGGATCCCGACTCCGTCAGAAAACTTGCGATGGGAACCCTTCTTCCCCGGGCAATTGAGTGTGTGTGTGCGCGTGTGTGTGCGCGTGTGTGTCTGAGCGCCGCGCACACACACACACACACACACACAGTCTCTCTTTCTCTCTCTCTCTCTCTCTCTCACACACACACACACACAGTCTCTCTCTCTCTCTCTCTCTCTCTCTCTCTCTCTCTCTCTACAAATTAGGTCCACATGAGCATAGCGAGAAACATCCAAACATAGCTAACTGCGCATTACCAGTGCAGGATGTAAGGTGCATTCTGAAATCAGCTCTTGGTCAATATTTCGGATGCATTCAGCGCTGGATTTCAGGAGACCCTGAACAGTGAATTCCCAACGTATTCAAAGTTGGGTGACACAAAAAACCAACCATATGTTGCTGATCTGTCAAGGTAATATCGCCAATGGTTCCAGGGACACAAAATCATTACAAAGATCAATCATAAACTAATAAATAATCCAGCGGTAGTCGGTGAACTACCGCAGTGAACAATGGGTCCGATCCAGCGGCCTAGCTCAGTTGGGAAGGCACGCAAGTGGCATTCAGGAGGTCTTCGGTTCAGTCCCCATTGGCCTCGTGTACCTTCCTGGGCAAGCTTGGCGCCCACCACCTAGAGATATGCCGTTGGTCTCCCCGAGTGGGCATTGAGCAGAGCCTGCTGATGTTCATAGGGAGAGGGGACCGGAGGGGACGCACAGTGACTGACCCATCGAAGAAGCTCGGTCCTGATGCTATCAGCTGACCCCTGACCGCCGTGACCCATATCGCCCACCTGCTGTAGCAGGTATTGCACCTGCTGGTGGGTGCAGCTCCCGCATGTTCCCTCGTTGGAGGCTCGGGCACGGATGTCGCTGCTACGGGGTTCCCCATAATACTATAATGACAACAAGATTAGCCAGTGCAGCTCTGCCCGCGACAGAAAGGGTTAGGCCGAGTTATTCCATTCAATAGGTACGAGAGCTGAGAGTAGCTGACAATAGAGAGTCGCTGAAAGTAGAGATAAAGAGTACAGCAAGAGAAGAGTAGACTCAGCAGAGAGTGGAGTGGAATATAGAGTAGACTCAGTAGACTCAGTAGAGTACAATAGAGTGAAATAGAGAGTAGAGAGTAGAGAGTAGAGAGTAGAGTAGATCAGAGTAGACAGCGTTAAGTGTAGACACAGTGTACAGTACAGTAGAGAGCAGACAGCAAAGAAAAGAGATGTCAGGAGTAGAGGGTAGAGAGCAGAGTAGAGTAGAGTTACAGTTTGGAGAGTACTGCAGGTTATAGCGTACAGAGTAGTGTAGAGTTGAGTTGGAACTCAACGAGAGTAGCATCCCGTCGAGAAGAGGGTCGTGAGCAGCTGACGGTGGAGGAGACAGCAGCATAAGGTCTGACGTGTCCATAGTGAGAAAAGTCTGAAAAACGACATTGATTACGACTCATCAAGAGAAACAGGGCCACTGGCGATCCAGGGGCTGAATGTTCCCCTTTGTTTCTGCACGGCACAGGACTCACCACACTACTCACCAAATTCACAGAAAAAAAGATACGGCAGCGCATCTTCGGACCTTGTAGTGGAAGATTCATTTCGATTTCACATTTTTGGCGAGTCGTGCAGAAAGAGCCACACCTGCGGTCATAAATCCGGACGGGCGCATCCAGCTCGGGCCTTAAGAAAAAGGGCAGACGTGTCCAGGGAAGTCGTCATGGGGACTTTTTAAGTTAGCTGCGGATGCAATCGGAGCACCGTCGATCCAGGCTGGTCTGTAATAGAGGGGAGATGAACCCAGCAAATTGCTCAGCTGAGTATGCCGTGACTCCACCGCTCAGGCCCCAATGCGCAGGCGTTTTTCTTTTTCTCCCACCAATATTATCAAGGGAAGCAGCGGTGAGGTCTCATCATTGACTTGACCGTGCCGGAAATGCAGTAGGACTTTGTTCTGTCAGACTCATCGGTGGAAGGGTTGTTACACCACCAAACCTATTTACCTATTTCTATCTTGTACTGTTAGAGTGATTGGTCTGCCCGCGGCTCAAAGGGTTAGGGAAGAGAAACTTCGGTATCTTTGGCGACAGGAATATGCTTCGAGTATCAGAAAAGATCCGCGAGAAACAGGTGCATGGAGTGCAGCGTAGAGGGAAAACAATTGGGAATAGAATGATGCGTAAGTCGAGGAACACAGAGGACCTTTGTCAAACATATGGAAACGTTTTTTTTTCCTTTCACGGGTGGAAGCAACATGCGAATTTGCGGAAGGTGAAAACCTTCCCAGCAGGAGAGGAAGTTGTACGGACATCTCTTGAGGCTTACATGGTGGACAGGATGGTTTGTAACAATTGGAGGGTGAGAAGGAGGTTTAAATAGTGGCAGCTTGTCAATTGTCAATCGATTAAAGTGCAAGCTGTGAATTCGATCAAAAAATGAAGTTAAAAAACACATAACAGGAATGCAGTACTCAGAAAAGTGTTTGTATCGAATTGGATCTGAGAAGGTAGGTATTCACAGTCTGTTCTCTTTCTCTCTCCCTCTCTCTCTGACTCTCTGTACGTATGTTTGTATATGTTACAACTTCTGTCTCCTCAACTTGCCCTCGCACCCTTTCTTCAACAGCCTCAATATTCCCACGTCCAACACCAGTGTGTCTGCCCTCTACAACCAAGCCATCGTTTCTACCTCGCCTGACTTTCGCCATATACCTCATTGTGTCTGCCGTATCCAGAGCAGTTTAGTGTGTCCAAGTGGCAGATGAGGCGAAAACACGAGATGCAAAGCGAGACGTCAAACACAGCTCATAACAAAGGAAACACATGAGATGGACATCACACGGAGCAAAGCGAGATGTCAAACACACCTCAAAACAAAGGAAAAGCAGTGACGATGAGGCGAAAACACACGAGAGAGGCATTCGACATGGCATGGGGATCTGATGTGACACCCGTGCGTAATACTGTGTATAGATCGGGAAGTTCCACACCCATATGTAAACCGTGAAATTTGTAGACGCTTGTACGAGACGTTTATATGCACGAAGTGAGGCGAGAGCAATGGTTATTCAGGTAACCGTGACGAGGGATAAACTTGCTGACATAGATGGACAGGCATGGCAAATGACACACGTGAGTTACACACTGAAAAAATGATACATGCCAAATGCAAGAAATTAGGATAAGCACAGAAGGCATATCGGCCTGGCGACGAACTGTTACACCGCAGCAATGCGATTCCGAAAACGTACACAGGATGCATCCTTACAAAAGTCCAATGAGAGCACGAGGAACCATGAAAGTTTTGAAAAGACGACTGACACAGAAGCCAACGTCAGTCGAAAAACCACAATAGATTTTTGGTCGACCAGTCCCAACAAAAAGCAACGCGTAGAACGATGTACTGATCACGAAGCATTCGACACTGGGGCGATATGGAAGGAGAGCCTGACCAGAGACTCACGGCGACGATGATCCACCGAATTGCACGCCGAACAGATGCCGGTAATGAGTTGAACCGTTGGATTGTCGTCTGACCTAGTTACTGGAGGCCACGTTTGTGTGAGCAAGGATTCCGGTGAATCCGCTGGAGCTGCTAGCATGCTATTGATACACTTGTTCGAAGCAGAGGTACCACAAATGTCAGTTGAGCAAATCTGAATTCTTAGCCAGGGCAGGAGTATACTCCCTGTGTCACAATGGGCCGGCGCAGCCCTAAGCGCTGTCATCTGTGGAGTCGGTTATGTAGGGCCGACAGTTACCGTAGTCACCGCAGATGGGTGGGCGCAGCCCTAAGCGCTGTCATCTGTGGAGTCCGTGTTTTTTTTTTCTGGGACCTTTTTTGGCCCTTGCACGGCCGGGCCATCCGGGAAAAAAAGGTGATCCAGGCGGCAGGGCTGGTAGCCCGGGAAGGGGCATTATATTCGGGGAAAAAGAGTGAGTAAAGGGTAAGTTGAGCATAACGCCCGGGCATTATTTTCGGGTGACGACAGCAGTCCACTAATGGTTCTGTAGTAAACAATCCAGTGGTAGTCAGTACTGGTCACGGGTCACGTATCATGGGCAAAGATAAAGAAGGTTGAAAACCCCATTCAAATTTCAAACCCATCAAGAGGGTGATGTCTGCTTATTGTAAATGCAATTCTTGTCCGGCATGTCTACCAGTCCTCAACCAAATATGTGGAAGGGAGTTCACCAAGATAGCCAACCCCAAGGTTGATTAGCTGATGGGTACACATACAGACGTACCCAGCCTGCCTTCCATAAAAGACTCACGTGTTAGCACAGTAATGAACAAAATCACAAACATTGAAACTCTTGCTGAAACCTAGAGATGATAGAAGTGCCAACATTGCTTGTGGCATACTGCGTAGCCACACGGGCCCTGCAGGGCCCGTCCCGGACATTCAGCCTAAAAGCCTAAGACTTAGGGCTTACAGGCCCCGTTCGTTTCAGCCTGAATGCCGAAAAACGAGGGCCTGCAGGCCCTACCTCGTTTCAGCCTATTTCTGGGTCTTTTCAGACCCAGAGTTTTCAGCCTGAAACGGAGGGCCATTTTCAGGCCCTCATTGTTTCGACCTGCCCCTAAGACTCAGGCACAGAAACAGGGATGCGGAACAGGCCCAAAATAGCCTGTTCCTCACGTGCTCGAGCAGGAGCTGCAGCTGCAGCCCCTGCCTCCCTTCGGCAGGCTCAAKAGGCACACCCGTAGTACATAGGAGGTTCCCATGCACTTCACGGGTGGGTAGTGTTCAGTAGGCACGAGTAGTCTTCAGGWTTCRGCCGCAGCACTCAGGAGGARMGCTGCAGTAGTMTTCAGCGCTAGGCAGTAGTAGTAGCRCTAGCTGTAGTCTTCGGCGCTGGGCGCCATAGCTGTAGCTGTAGTCTTCAGCGCTGGGCGCTGGTAGGTGGTRGATCGTRGAGTGGGAGAGAGACTGGCGGAGGCCAGTGTTACTTACCTGTGGCGCCATCGCTCCAGCTCCATCTTCGTGGTACCTGCATCAAGGCGC
>BFEA01000007.1:2112467-2123880 GCA_003427395.1 Chara braunii | reverse complement strand
GGAGAGAGCAGGTAAGTCTCCAACCCCGTGGCTACCGTCTTCCCCCAAACATAATGCACCCTAAAAATGAATGTATACAAGCTATATTTCCGGCCAGATACAGCCAAAATAAGGGTGCGTTGTGTTCGGGGGAAGACGGTAGCCTCACGCTACTTCCATCAATAGGATGAGCAAAATCGAATGAATCTTCCGCTGAGAGTGTGGGTCACGAATGGGGATGGTTAGGGGCGGTTGGGGACAGTTAGGGGTGGTTAAAAAAGAAAAAGAAAAAAAAGGGGTAGGGTGCATACAATTGTGGGTGGGTACAGGTGGGTAGGGGTGAAAAAAAATTGGTTGGGTATGGTACAGGTGGTTTACAATAGGGTTGGGTGTAGGTGGCCATAAGTAGTTTTGAAACAGAAAGTCCATGGGCAGTTATGGGCAGTTACTGTCTGAAGGGTTTTAGGTAGGGCAGGTACAGGTACACTTCTTTTTTTTTTTGAGCAGGTAAGGGTGGGTAAAGGTCCAGTAGGCCATCTATACAGTGGGTATGGGTGGTTAGTGTAGGTAAGGTATAGGTATTCCAAAAAATCCGAGTTGCCACCTCTGAACCCCGGCAACCCCCACCCTGCCCCCAAAACCAAACTTTTATTGCAGATTCAGGGTCCTCTCGCCGAGCGCCGAGCGACCCCGGTTTCAAAAAATATATATAAATTTCTGGGCTTTTCCTTGGCCCGCCCGGTTTACCTGGGCGGCCCCCCCCGGGCCCAACCGGCCGGGCGGCGTCCGCACTCAGAAATTTTATAATTTCAAACAATTTCCTTTTTGTCTGTACTACTTTGTGATCGAAAATTTGGCCAGCCTGATGTTGAGCTTGTGGCTGATGTGGCTGTCCTGATGTCCAGGTCATGGCCGTGAATGAATGTAGGCAACAATATGATACAAGATACGGGCATATTTGCAATGTTCAGTTTTCTATGTAGCAGCAACTGGCACCCAAATCCATGCATATCTCAACAGTGATCGCAAACAAGGATTTACGTGAAATTGAAGAGTGGCGGTTTTGTTTAGCTTAGCGCTTACAGTGCAAATGCACACACAAGGGGTAGCATTATGATGACTTAGTCAGGACTGCATGATGACCACCAAGGGGAGCCTCATATGCCCCCCCCCCCTCACGTGAGGAGCAAACTGCATTGGGAGGTCTTGCAAATTTCACCGGAATGAAAGGCAAGAAAGTCATGCCTCTCTTGAGAGGTCCAGGTCTAGATATCTGCATCCTGATGGCCTGCGTGGAGGGGCCCGGCCTTCAAACTATTCGGGGCGAGCCCGTTTTCCCTAATTTCCCAACACTGGTGGATATTAGTTTTTTACACCACCAGTAACCCGAGGCTATCTGTATGAGCCTGAATTTTCAATTTTGCCGAGCCTGGAAGCAACCGGTACCACCACTTGGAAAGTTGAGGGTGGTACCGGCCTTTCTCGGATTGAGTGCTGCACCTGCTGCCAGCAGATGGTGCAAACAAGAGGCCATTGTTTTCACTCGTCCGCCCCCCTTTGCAAAACTCTCCCGCAAGCCCACTCATGTATCTGGCCTTTCCCGCACAACAGATACAACAGGGCAACAACAGATAAAGAGATATTTAGTTTGATTTCTCTTTTTTCTCTTTTTCAGTTTTTCTTGTTGCCCTGCCAGCAGGGCAGGGCGTAGTGGAGCCCCTGCACCCGAATTAGTGCGGTGGCGGGTACAGTGGCAGGGATTTTCAAAGCAACATCACGGGCTCGATGCATCTGGCCGTAAGTGCAGCCCAATTCCATGGTAAAAGACACAACAGCATGCTGGCTCTATTGCAATCAGATTCAACCACGTCGGTCTGTAATTGCAGCCAGATACATTTAGTAAAGTGCTACCATGAGTTTGCAGCAAGGGAAACGAAAAAAAAAAAAAAAAGGAAGGCGGGCCGAGATCTGAATCTGCCAACCAGGCAGGGCTTGCCCTTCTCTAACTGCACCTGTACCTTTCCTCAAAACGGGTGCAAATTCAGCAAAACAAACAAAAGAAAGAGGGAAGCAAGTGTCTCAGGTTGATACAGCTGGTGTCCGTCGAAACAGGCGCCTGCCTCGTTTCTGGAGACCTGTCGGCCTCCAGAAACGAGGCAGGCACCGGTTTCAACGGGTGCCAGCATTCTTTTTCATGTTGTTGTTTTTCTTTTCACTCTTTCGTTTTCTTTTGTCCCCGCCTTTGTTTTCACATATGGAAACAAACCAGTACGAGGACTTGTAGTCCAGCGTCGTTTTCCAGTGGGCCCACGAGCTCCTTTTCCCGTCGCTCAACCTGGCCCCCCCAAGCCCCGAGATTTCCTTGTGGCGACAAGTTTGTTTTGCTGCAAGGCTGGGGCTGTGTACTGGTGGCTTAATTCTGTGTTTTTCAAATGGTCCCCTAAGTTCTTGATCTGTTTGTAGTTAACTTTGTACATCGGTTTGTAGTACATTGCTATTGTATTCAGTGTCTTATTCGAGCTCGAGTCCAACACAATCCGCCGGTCGATCTTTCTTTCATAAGAAATGTTGAGTGCGTTCTATCTAGGCTCCACCCTAGCGATATCCGACAAAAACGGCGAATTGGTCTGCGTGGAGGCTCAACAGTAGAGGCCGGAACACAAAGTCACAGCTACTGGCGAGGTCAAGCGCCGCACGACCCACCGGTCAATCTCTCCTTGGTAAGAAATGTTCTTCTATCTGGGCTCCACCACTATTGCAAGACACGACAAAGAGGCCTAGTTAGTTAGTGGAGGCTCGCTGGTAGAAAGTCCGGAACATGAAGTCATGGCTCTCATCCCGACTGCCAGATTACCGTTCGACGTGCCCAAATGTTTGGGTCCACATGTCCACGTCCTGATGGCCTGTGCAGATAAATCAAGAGTGAATGGATCCTTAAACATGGAATTGCACACATTCCAGAATTTGGTGTGTGKGTGGGGGGGGGGGGGGGCATGTTATGCTACTTCTCCGACATCGTAATGCATTCAACTCATAGCTACGATCCGGACACCCGGACAGGGATGACCGGAGTCCGGCATCCGGTCCAGGTTTCCGGATCCTAGTCCGGATGGTCGGAAAATGGTTTTTTTTTTGGGGGGGGGCCCAAGTCGTTTTCTTCCATTCTGGGCCGCCGTGGAAAAATAGAGGGCAATTTTTCAGGTGTGCTGCCTGTCGTCCGGACAGGGCTTGAAGGCGGTCCTAAGTTTTCTGTTCCCATCTCCCAGTCCAGTCGTTTCAAAGGAAACAAACCTCTTTTTGGTTGCGGAAGGCCGTTACGGTGCACTGTCAGGTGCACCCGCATCATCCCAGGATAGGAGGCTTGGTACATTGCCCTCCAAAACAAAGACTGTCTGAAATAAAAACGAAAAACGAAGTCCCTATCGGGAACCTAAAAAGATAAAGCAAGTCCTATTTTCGTCAAGAAAGCAGCATCTGTCAGAACGGGTGCCTGCATTGACTGTGGGGGCGCTCCACTTCTCTCCAAATGTGGAGAACGAATCTTCTGCTAGAACATGGAAAGATACATGGTCATATGTTTTGTCTTTTGTACATGTGGTGAGCAGTGGAGCCAGGCCGTATGCCCACCCTCCCCTCTACGTGCAAACAATACCAAAATCTTTTCGTTTTTTTTTTCTTTCTTTCTTGGTTTTGGCAGGACAGGGAGATTGTCAGGCAATTTACCTGTATCTTCCCAGAACTTCAGGCTTTGTACATTCCTGACAAGTAAACAAGGAGAAAAAAAAAAAAAGGAGAGCGGATTACCCCATTTTTGGAAAAAGAACAGCCCCTAGAAGAAGAGGCGCCTGCATCGTCTGCGCCTGTTTCTCTCAGCCCGCCACTTGGCGGGGCCCACTTGTTCTATATCTCGTTTTGTCTGGTGGCTGTTGGGAGAAAGCCAACGGCTGCAAACTTCACGTGTGCTGCCCTAATTGTGGGCATCGCTGCACTGCACAGCACTCTACATGCATTTGGCCGCTTTCTGGACTAGCTGCATTCCGACGAGTCCCACATTTTGAATGTGCCGGGTGGAGAAAGAGTCTAAGTGCATGTAGAGTGCTGTGTAGTGCACGAGGCCCTATGCCACTTTGGGACATCCGTCAAAATTGGGCCAATGCATAGGAGTTTTTATTTTGGGGTAACTTCGACGCAGTCACGAAAACAGTTTGTAATTGCACTTCAGGCAATCCCGCGAATACAACCTACCCCCGCGCGACCCCACCGGACCCGAAACGTAGGTCATATACATTCAGCATTACCGGCCCTTTTGCCTCAAGGGCAATTACAAACTCAAACCCTGACTACGCCGTAGTTTTCTCTTTTATTTTTTTGGGGGGGATAAAAGCACCACGGCATATTCAGCCGTTTGTGGTACAACCATGAACCGTCTTTATGCACACCTGATCGAGTATCCGCCCCCCTCCCCCGGAAAATATTGCGATCCGGACAGCAATCCGGACAGGGCATCCGGACATTGGACATGTCTGTATTCTCCAGAATATTCTGGATATCCGAACGTCCGGATGTAGCCGGCGGGTCCGGCATCCGGTGTCCGGATCTAGTCCGGCGTCCGGGCAGGCATAGCTATAATTTCAGCTCGTGTTTCTATGTATTTTTTATTTTTTATAATGCATAGAACTCTTGCGTGAGGACTGTCTAAGAATTCGTAGACACATTTGAATAAAGAATAATAGTTTAGGAAAAAATAAGTAAAATACAGATTGAGTTCATAAGTAGTAGTTAGTAGCCAATTTGGCAGCCCTCAGCATAAAGGTTCCCTTTTGTACCAAGTGAAATTTGTTTTTCGCTAGGAAACAGTTTTGTTTTTTCAAAGAATGGGGAACCTCTTTGTTTTTTAAACAAAATATCAAAGTGGCTAGAATTTCCTCGGGGAGAGAAGCATGAACAGGCAAACTTTTGTAGCCTAGTGGGAGTAATATTCACTTCTGGGGCATTGTCCCACTTGCATGCATCAAGAGACAACAGCCCTGGATTTTTTTTTTTTTTTTTTTTTGAAAGGGCGATGGTCTTGAGGTATTATCACCGGACTAACCAGCCCAGGTAAATTCAATATTGTGTCTAATCTGACATCGGGCGGCCTTTTCAGCCCAGGGTGGCTTTGATTGCCTTGATTTGGATTATCTATGGAGATTATCGTTATTATTTAGTGATCTGTGCAAGTGGGACTGCACCTGAGGACGAATTTTTATTATTCCTTAGAACGCTTGTAAGTGGGACTGCACCCGAGGACTTTCTGGGACGAACCTTGCGGCAATAGTGGTTAAATACATTCCAGTAATCCTAGTGTTTGCATTGGCATTGATCATACTTGCAAGCGCACGTCGTGCGCGAGCTTCCCATGTTCTGCGCACGCGCCCGACCGTGTCCCCCGCCAAAATTGATGCCAAGGCCAAAAAAATTTTTTTAGGTCCGCGCTCAAGTCCAGACCGCGAGGTTTCGAACTTTCGAAACCTGTTTGCACTGTGGGTGGGTGGGCTGGATTTTTTTTTTTTTTTTTTTTTTTGAAAGGGCGATGGTGTGGAGGTAGTATCATCGGACTAACCAACCCAGGAAAATTCAATATTGTGTTTAATCTGACATCAGGTGGCCTTTTCAACCCAGGGTGGCTTTGATGCCTTGATTTGGATTATCTATGGAGATTATTCTTATTATTTAGTGGTCTGTGCAAGTGGGACTGCACCTGAGGAATAATTTTTATTATTCCTTAGGAAGCTTGTAAGTGGGACTGCGCCCGAGGACTTTCTGAAACGAACCTTGCGGCAATAATGGTTAAATACATTCCAACAATCCTAGTGTTTGCATTGACATTGTTCATACTTGCAAGCGCACATCGTGCGTGAGTTTCCCAATGTTTTGCGCACGCGCCCGACCGTACCCCCCGCCAAAATTGATGCCAAGGCCAAAAAAAAAAAAATTAGGCCCGCGCTAAAGTTCGGATCGCGAGGTTTCGAATTTTCGAAACCTGTTTGCACTGTGGGTGGGTGGGCTTGGCTGCACTTCTTGGGTAGGTTTCTGGGCGGCCACGACCATTCCAGCGAGGAGTGTCGTTGTCATTTCCGAGAGGAGCTGCCACCATTTTCAAGTGCCGCCCCGTGCAAAAGTGGTACCGTTGTCGCATGTTTTTCTAGTTGAACTTCTTCAAACGACCAGAACGCCAACAGGCTGTCACGAAGGGTTTAGGATGATATTTACAATAAATAAATTGAATTAAATAAAGCAAATCCCTTCTTGTTGCGTGCCTCTGGCTTCGAGAGAGACCCTTCAATTGCGGTCTTCACCGGTCCCCTGTCTTAGGAATCTTTCATTTTGATTCGGAACATCAAAAAATCATGTAATAGATAATCATAAATTTCGGGTATGTCATGCATGTATCAATTTTGCCAATTTTCAAATTTTGAGAATTGTGACAGAATTATCAAAGAAAGCAATCATTAGCAAGGACAAATGCGAGAAGCAAGACTGACTGACTCGGACAACGACAAAGTTAAGTGAAGGAAAAATGAGAAATTATGATAGTCTTAGGATGCACACATGTGGAAGGCATGATCACCACCAGTCAAGAGTCCTCACTCATCCCTCTAATCCTCACACTAAGTCTCTCATTTTGTTGTATGTCCCTTGTGCTTCGTGCCATGTCTCCGTACTCTCTGCGGTTGTGGTCTCTGGATGTAGAACTACCTGAAGCATGTAAGTTCTGAGCCCTTCTGACCAAGTCCCATGGTACGAAAGTCAACCATGACACATAATTTCTCCCATAATGTGGGGAGATGTGGTTGAGAGAAGATCCCTCGCCTTAGATGATAGAACTCCGAAGGCTCTGTGACTGCCCCGTAGTCAATCACCGCATGAGAAATGCACCACTTGGCTAGATCCACCAAGTCACCCCAACAACAGCCGTCAGTGAGAATGAGGTGTATTAGAGGCTTGGGATAAGCCGTGTGGAGCTTTGGTTCAAAGTTGCGGATTAGTTTTATCCCTCCCTCATCAAGTTTTCTTTCTCTTCCCTCAAGATGTCTGGCAACTGAAGCCCAAACTTAATAAAAAAGGATAGAGTTTCTTTGGCTTTCTTCACATAGGGTCGCAAGTCAAGGATGGTACCTGCGACAAACTCAGTTTGAAGCACGAAAATCGTCAAGTCCCCACGCTTCACGCCAACCAAATTGATATACTTTTACCGAAAAGCATCTTTGGATGCTATCTGGTTGAGGTTGACCAGAACTGATCCACTGACTGGAAAAGATTGTGTTGTACTCATGTGTGTCATAATTGCTACTCCTCTAACCTTCTCGGGCTTACTGGTTAATCCGACTGTTGTTCGTGTTCAGATGATATACTGTGTTCAATTGTCACGCGTCCTTGATTTTGGTTTGCTCCAATCTGTCCCTGTCTGATGCATGTTCGTCCCTTTTCGAATCGATGACTAAGCTTCTCTCACTGATCATCAGCAACAACCCTCCTTGCTGCCTCAACAGATCCCAGCAATGAGAGGGTGTTATGCAAACTTACGTCGGATCCATGAATATAGTAGGTGTATTCAATCATTGTTTGATCCTTCATTAGTGTCAGTGCATATTCCATCATGATCCTTGTTTGGCGACGAAGGTTCTGTGCCACTTTTTTTTCCCAACCTTCGTCTCTGTCTCGGTGCAGTGTGCAGGTCAGCCTCAGCGTGTCCTCTCTCTCCATATCTCTACGAAGACGTAGCGCAGAGTGTTCAACCTGCTCGTGATATGATATGTATGTATTTGTTTTGGTGTGGTCTCATCAGTTCGAACTGCTGTGTCAGTGTAGTGGACGCACTGATTGTCTCTACCGCACCATATTGTATGGTGTACCGCGTGCTTCTATCTCGTCTCTCTGGACTAACGAGTGCTTTTGTTCCACTCAACCTTTGAAATCTGCAGTACCCTTTCTCAATATCTTGTCATTCTTCTGATATTTTTTTCTGCAACCGAGCCTCTTGTCACTTGTGATTTCTTTCGACACAGGTCTAGTTTAGATGCTTCACAGGAATTAGAGATCGGTACGGGATACCGAGAACAGTGTCCCCTTTCCTGTACAATGCAAACGTAATAAGTGCAACTAATAGTAGTGACGGCTGGATACTGGGATGGTTGCCGTTTGAGGCTTTTCGTATCAAGACACTAAAGCAAGTTTTGTCGAATGTTGAATCACTTGTAAGTCACAGAGAGTTGCATAATATGTTTCATGTTTACTGGCAACGAATAGAATGGACTGTAAATAATCTAATTGAATTTTATGCATAAAGCAGAAGGTTGTCCCTAAACTTGGAGTCATGTAGAGCAGTCTGATCGTCCAGTAATTGCTAAGTATTTCGAACTACTATATGCCATCCCCTTTGTCAAGTCATAGAGCAGGTACGAATCTGCGGATTAACGACTAGTGATGAGATGGGGATTTGATGGGAACATCTAGTGCAGGACCAGACCGGCCGTACCTACATTCTTACGTAGATGTCCAAAGTTTCGGTGCGTGGTAGACAGACTCAGTCCGATTGGGACTTGCCCTGGAAATCAGGTAGAAGAGGGAGTGCAATTGTTATTCTTGACAGTTGATTCGGGTAAATACAAAAAATAATTGGCACAAGGCACTTCTTCCGAGTGGTGAACTGTAGACCTTAGCTGAATAGAGCTCATAGCGTCGCAGTCAAAATCCTCTGGAGTGAGACGCTAGGCTCAACCTGTTAGTCAGAAGAGGCGCGTATATGTTAGTTACCCCGGATGCTCTGTCGGCCACAATTAGAGGACCGTCTTCACTTCTAATTGCTAGGTCGGGCCAGCGAGTGCTCAGTTGCCCCAATGTGTTGCATTAATAATACATAGCTAACGGCGAATGTCCTACCTTTTTAGAGGGTCTCAAAAGTAGTTAAGTCCCAAGAGACAATCGTAAAAGCCGCTCTTGTAGTCAGTCCCCATCGAGTAGGAATTTGACAAGAAGGCACGAAACTCTCTTCATGATGATTTTTCCCTGACCCATCAACACATACCAACGAGCAAGAGACAAGACGAAAGACCTCATAAACATTTTTTCCGATTACCCAGGAAATACTGGTGAGCTTGCCCGCCTTACCGAGATAAGTCTCCAATCAGACACTTTTTTTTCTTACACCAGAATATAAAGCTAATTTCCATAAACCAGGCTTACGTGTATATTCTGGGTTCTCTTATGGAGGCAGATTAGAGAGGGGCAAGACACTGCCCGCTCATCGTCCCTTCATTCAGTCGAACGAAGGAACCCCACGCCCACTGAGAACACAGCTTCCCTCATCCTCAGATCTCAATTCTCAATTTAGAGGGAAGAACATAGAGAAGGCGACTTTTCATTGATTGGGTGTGGCATTGGTGGCTGATCTCGAGTCCAAACAGAAAAGGTTTGCAGGGGGGGCGACCATCCATACGATGAACTTGCAAAGTTATCGGTCGCCCGCCCTATGCTGAAGTGGTGCCGTTGTCGCACGTTTTTCTAGTCGAACTTCTTCAGTCGACCAGAAAGTCAACAGGCTGTCACGCAGTGTTTAGGATGATATTTACAATAAATAAATTGAATCAAATAAAGCAAATCCCTTCCTGTTGTGTGTCTCCGGCTTCGAGAGAGACCCTTCAGTTGCGGTCTTCACCGGTCCCCGGTTTTATGAATCTTTTATTTCGATTTGGAACAACAAAGAATCATGTAATAGATAATCATAAATTTTGGGTATGTCATGCATGCATCAATTTTGCCAATTTTCAAATTTTGAGAACTGTGACAGAATCATCAAAGAAAGCAATCATCAGGAAGGACAAATGCGAGAAGCAAGACTGACTGACTCGGGCAACGACAAAGTTAAGTGAAGGAAAAATGAGAACTTATGATAGTCTTAGGAAGCATACATGTGGACGGCATGGTCACCACCAGTCAAGAGTCCTCACTCATCCCTCTAATCCTCACACTAAGTCTCTCATTTTGTTGTATGTCCCTTGTGCTTCATGCCATGTCTCCGTACTCTCTGCGGTTGTGGTCTCTGGATGTAGAACCACCTGAAGCATGTAAGTTCTGAACCCTTCTGACCAAGTCCCATGATACGAAAGTCAACCATGACACATAATTTCTCCCATAATGTGGGGAGATGTGGTCAAGAAAAGATCCCTCGCCTGATGTGGGGAGAAAAGTCCCATGATCCGACTGCTGTTCGTGTTCAGATGATATACTGTGTCCAATTGTCACGCGTCCTTGATTTTGGTTTGTCCTTTCTAACCTGTCCTTGTCTGATGCATGTTCGTCGCTTTTGGAATCGATGACTAAGCTTCTCTCACTGATCATCAGCAACAACCCTCCTTGCTTCGTCAAGAGATCCCACCGATGAGAGGGTGTTGTGCAAACTTACGTCTGATCCATGAATATAGTAGGTGTATTCAATCATTGTCTGATCCTTCACTAATGTCAGTGCATATTCCATCATGAACCTTGTTTGGTGACGAAGGTTTTGTGCCACTTTTTTTTCCCAACCTTCGTCTCTGTCTCGCTGCAGTGTGCAAGTCAGCCTTCGTGTGTCCTCTCTCTCCATATCTCTACGAAGACGTAGTGCAGAATGTTCAACCTGCTCGTGATTTGATATGTCTGTATTTGTTTTGGTGTGGTCTCACTAGTTCGAACTGTTGTGTCAGTGTAGTGGACGCACTGATTGTCTCTACCGCACCATTTCTGATGGTGTACTGCGTGCTTGTCTATCTCGTCTCGCAAGACTAATGAGTCTTTTTGTTCCACTCAACCTTTGAAATCTGCAGTAACCTTTTTCAATGTTTTCTCATTCTTTTGATATTTCTCTCTGTAACCGAGCCTCTTGTCACTTGTGGTGTCTTTCGACACAGGTCTAGTATAGATGCTTCTCAGGAATCAGAGATCGGCACGGGATACCAAAAACAATGCTTTATATTTTGTTAAGAGCCGTTTTTTTTTTTGGGTTGGTGTTTGCGTGGCTTCGTGGGCCCGGTGGGGTTTTCTGTTTTATGGGGGGGCGGTTGGTGTCGGCGCGAACGACCTCTTTTTTGGCTACTGTTTTCTTTTGCGCCGCGCGGGGGGGGGGTTGTTTTTTTGCGCCGTGCCCAGGTAGTGTATGTTTCCATGTTCTAGCCGAAGTATCATTGGATGTTGCTCATCCTATCGATGGAAGTAGCATGGCGCGAGCCGCGAGGTCGGAGAGTTATCGCCTCTCTCTCTCTCTCTCTCTCTCTCTCTCTCTCTCTCTCTCTCTCTCTCTCACACACACACACACACACACACACACACGAACGATTCATTCCGATTTTGCTAAAAAAGTGGGAGTGTATATTTCCACGTTTCAGTGGAAGATTCATTCCGTTTTTGCTCATCCTAT
>BFEA01000007.1:2069090-2100310 GCA_003427395.1 Chara braunii | reverse complement strand
GGAGGGGACTTATGACCATCCACGGGTGATAAGCCCCTCTTTTGGGAATGCCGCAAATTTTCCCATAACGGAACACAAGCGGTCTTTCCCCTTTTTTCAAATAAGGACCTGCGGATTACCCCTGATGGATACCCGTGTCCAATGGCAAGGAGGGGGCTTATGACCATCCACGGTTGATAAGCGGTCCCCTCAATGGAAAATACATGAAGGCTCGGGTCAGTCTAAGCCACAAACCACAACCAAGCTTCAAATTCGAACCGTTGGCCTCTCTCGCGAAATGATAGGCCGAAAAGACCAGAAGAAAAACTCAATAGCAGTAATAATAATAATAATAACAATAATAATAATAACAATAATAATAATAACAATAATAATAATAACAATAATAATAATATCAATCAGAGAAAGAAAGGGAAGAGAGGATTATAACGCCACAACGACAGAAATCGTTAAATCTTCCCAAAATAGGGCGACGGTCAAGATCGGCGCACGACCCTAAGACATGACTTCCCTTTCCCTTTTTCTTTTTCCTCATTTTTCTTTTTATTGGACCGTGAATCTAAGACCCCATGCACCTAACCCATAACCTGGCAGAGGGGCACTCGGCGCGCATTGGAAAAAAACGCGCTTGTCCTTCGACCTTCGCTTCCCTGGGCGAGCCCGGCGGCGACCACGGGCACAGGCCGGTAGTGCTCTGCTGTATAGCAGGGCGCCGAGCCTGCGTGGACCAATGAAGAGTCCATTGTCGCACCCTTTTGCTAATAGGTGCACCAACTGGACCTGTCCATAGTAGTGTACCGTTCAGGTATATCAAGAGTGTCGCGTACACTCGGGAACAACCCGACGAGCTGTGGGCATCTGAGCGAGGAGCGAGTACTGAGTAGGAGCCTGACACACAGAGGAGGGCCGGGACACCTCGCCCTCCAACAACGGTCGATATGCTACTTTGCCTATTGAAAGCATAATCAAAAGGTGGTTAAGTCAAGAAAGTGACAGATAATATTCTATTTTAGAGCTTCTTTATATCAGAATGAAATAGATATCAGAGGTTGATCAGGCAGTAGTGGATGCCGCAGAGAGGATGACAACTAGCAGACTGTCATATCAAGAGAGTTGGAACAAAAAGAGATACATAAGAAAAGAGAAACTGAAAGTTTGTGACGTTGTTCTTCTATACGACAGTTCTCTTGAGACTTAGTGGACTAAGCGATTGGGTCCCTGATGGCTCGGTCCCTACAAAATTACAAATGAAGCAGAAGGCATAGTCTGTGAGATATCAAAGATGGATGGCTCAAGAGTTCATGACATGGTATCGCGGTCGAGACTTCGTAAGTCTATCTTCAGGGACTCTGACCTAGTCCCTACAATTACTTCAAAGAAAGGAAACAGGAATCAGCCATCTAGTAAGAGAGTTGCTTCAGAGAACTGGGAAAAGTATGGTGAGGCAGAGAGGTACTGCAAAGACAAGAACTTCAACAAAATTATGACTGTTCTTGTATTGTCAAGTCAGCATGTCAATTTTCAGCATGTTAGATTTTGTCACAAAGGACTTGAGAGATACTTTTTTTCAGATGATCTGTATTCGTTTCTGCACCTGAATTGATTTATTATTTTCTATAAGCGACGAAATCAATGAGATCAAAAGTGTCAAGAATGTTGGGTTGCAGTCTGTCCACGAGCGTCAGATCCCTGAGTGGGGAGTAATTGTAAAGTGCAGCTGCAGTGATATTAAGTTCAGAGAACTCGTGACTGTGGAACATCAAAAAAGTAACCAGTTTTAGTCTCATGATGAAAAGAAAGTCTGATGGACATAAAAAAGTTCGGCTCTACCCGGCCAGAGAGATGCCGGTAGAGGAACTCCGTGTCTTATGATCGAGCTGCCCGTCCAAATGAGCTATCAAAAAGATAGACATAAAAAAGTTCAGCCTTGCTGGACCAAGAGAGTTATCAGCTTGGGGACTTCATATTTCGGAGCAAGTTAGTTTAGTGGTATGCGAGACACTTGCGGGACATGAGAGAGAGAAGCGGGGGTCATCGCTCATGCACTAGTTGGCTAGTACATGATCAATGTGATAGTGTGCTCGCTTTGGCATATGCGCCAAGAGGAGGAGCCAGTTCTTGTTGGCAGAGGGCGTTGGGTACTCACCGGTGTCAGCCTCGAACGACGGAAGGCCGATACACTCGACGACAGAAGGGGTAGCAGTAATCGAGGGCTGGCGCTGGGGGGGCAGCGTGCAAGAACGAAGAGTGACATGTGTTTAACACGCATGCTCATCAAGAGAGGCTGGTCGAGGTTGGTAGTAGGCGAACCACTCTATTGCAATTTATCCCTATCATGTAATTGAGGGAGAGGGCTCGCCTTGGGATCATGACCGCAACTTTCTCGAGACAAGCGGGTGGGAAGAGGCTCTGCAATGCGCGCTGCACTGTCTATGCGTGATTGGTGTGAAGATAGGCGAAACTCGGTGAGAACGAGAAGAGCGGGACAGGTAAGGGGGAGACTTAGTGAAGGTCGTCTCTCTCCAGTTGAGTCTCCATGCGTCTAACTGTTAACATCAGAAATTACTAAAAACCGCGTTGTATGTGCAGTCTGTCTGACCTTCGTCATTGCATACCGCAGCATACGTGATCTGACCTCGTAATAGTGAGTCTTGGTTGACGTCAAGATCTAATAAAACGAAGTGCTGACGGATGTACGGAGGAGTGAGTCATGTGCTTACTTCCTGAAAGAGATCTTGAAGAGAGCCAGATTCCAGAAGAAGAGCGAAAAGAAGCCAATTCTTTCTCTCATTGGTAGTCGTTGATCTGAAAGTGATAAAAGTACCCTGGCGCATGATGTGCAATGTGCATCAAGCCTCTTTACTGTACAGGGATAGAGGAAACTCTCGCTCTCACAATGAGATGAAAGTTGTTCGCCTTCCGACGTAACTCAGCTGCATCTGTAAGCTTTTGTGACGGAACAGGGCCGTTACGCTTAGCAGTGGTGCTGACACTGTACGTGAATGACAAGTTAATACCGTTGGATTGTGTGCCTTAGCAGAGAACTCTGAACCCAGGCCTGATTGCTGTTGCATTGAACTCAATATGTTTACGACTATAGATAGAGATGAAGTTAACGAGAGTAAATAATTAGTTCTCTTTACTCAGGGTCGTGGACTACTAGAACCAAGGATTAATAGGTGGTCAGGCAGGAAGATAGTGAGAAAGGCTCAAGCCCAGGGTCCTGGCCAGTGTTCGACTTCCCAGTGAAAGAGGAAATAAAGCGGAGAAACTGTATCGTGAAGGATTTGAACTTAAGACTGGGGGCTTATCAGTAATATTGAACCATTCGCGTTCGAGCTAGCCAGATAAGGAAATCCCATTATCAATCTTGTTCCGTTTTTTTTTTTCCTTTTCCCTCTTAATTGCCAATTGCTTGCTTGGGACCCTTACTGGACTGTTCTTGGATATCCTCTTTAGTCATGGTCAATGAGTCGAAGGCGATCTGTTTTAGGAAGGATCGCCTACATGCTAGCCAAATACCGACTTGATTGTGATTGATCTCAGGTTATTCTAGGATGCGTTGCTAAAAATGGTAGTCAAGAGCAAAGTTAATGATGCCTTACAGGTCATCGAAGTATAATAATAGAAGATAAGCTTCCTCGAGTGCTACCGTTTTGTGGTTCATCTTCTCTGTTCTCCAACATGCGCATTATTCCAACTCTTTCCCACTACATGATCTCTTGTGCTAATTCATGGTTTGTGTTTCACTTCCTTGCCTAGCGTGAAAGACTGAACTCAGTCACGCTTTGTGCGACAAGAAACATGATAAGAGTGGCTTATGTCATCTCTGAGGCAGGTTTAAACGGCTTTGGTCGTCACTGATAACCATGCTTCACACTGCATATGTGTCGTGCTGAGGGATTAATCACACCCTACTCATATTGGGAAAAGAGACTGTTCACGCAGTATCAGGTTTTAGCCCATTAGTACCTTGCCCTTCTACACCGTGACCTAGTAAGGAAAATGATATGTCAAAAGGGTGTGGTTGGCAGCCAGTAATGAATTGTCTTTGTCGTCGGCATACTTAAACCCCTACTTCTGACGGGCCAAGAAAGCAAACGCCGAAGTACAATTGAGAAAATATAATACATTGCGCCCTCAGAAAATTGGATGGAAAGGAGAACACTCTGCGTTACTATCAGGAAACAGACTGTTAGTTAAGTACCGCGTATCAGTATCATCAGAGAGGAGACAAGCAGTATGGTTACTTTGGCTGAGAACTTTCAGGGAGGCCAGAGATATTATATGGAAGTCGACAAAAGATAGATCATAATAAGGTGCACAGTCTATCACTAGAAGACTGATCAGTAAAACCATCAGCAAGTATTCCTTATTGCATCCAGGTCGCGCTCCAACAATTCTCACAATCAAACAAATATTTATACATAAATCTTATCTTAGACTCTCCCTGCAGTCTAGTACAGAAATGTCAGGTCTTGGCCCACGATAGTCTGGGTGATCAAGCCAGATCTACGGCCCACCACATTGTTATTTTAGCGGTACTGCCCTCACAGGTTGCACCACGATAGACTTTCTCTTGATAAGCATTCAATGAGGACTCAAAAAGACTCGACTCAACTCCTATCCCACGCCGTTCAGTAGGAGTAAAGCCCTCATAGGTGGCCACACCCCTTTAAGTATTTACTCCCTTGGCAAGACGTAGGCCCGCTGTTCAGGTTAAGCCGATCATCAGCTAACATTAGGGGTTGCACCCTAGTAATGCTAACCTTTACCGTTAGCTTGGTATTATCATAAATGTCCTAAGATTAACACAAGTGGTTGGACGGTGTGTCGCAACAGTACAGGCCTACTGCGAGACTACGTAAAGGTCTGTCACACACAAAAGGTATTTACCAGTGCTCTGTGAGACAACACAGAGAAACACGACAAACTCTCCACATTCACAAAACAAAATCACCGCTAGATTCAGAAGATCATGAGCTCCCTACTTCATCAGAGCAAGAAAGTCACATTTAAGTGACAACTCCTAAATAAATCACTCTTGCGACCTCCAAAATTTCACCAATAGTCAAACACAACGTAGTGCTTCTCGCCAGTCTTTATCAGTCAAAATCAACTTATCATGCCATTAAATGTATTAACCACCTTTCATATGAAGGAGGTCTCACTCAATAGGTCTCCCAGTCATCCCTTCTTTTCTAGGATGAACACTCATGCGACCTTTCTTTTAAAATATTTTCCCTATCTGAAGATGAGTCTTCCAAATAAGCACAAAATTACATTTTCACTCGAAGGTGTCTCAACCATAAAAAAACTCAAACCGAGAGACCAACTTATGGGTCCTCATCACAACTCAACAATAAACATTCGCATGGTAAGCATTCGAGTCTCAATGATCCATAAATCCCTTAGGATTCTCACAATCTTTTTCAAAAACATACTGCACTCCCTCTCCTTATACCCGACCCTATCACCCGCCTGTGGGAAGACCGCACGAGTATACTGAAGAGTAGACATTTCACATCCATTCACTTTCAGAAATACACAATACACGAGATGTTTCTTATACATCTCTAACACAAAACCATCATACATCAGGATAAAACCACACATGTGAGAGTGATTCTGATCGTCATATAGAAGGAGTAGTCTCAGATAATATCCCAACTCAAAGGCGACCCAAATATGGTATTGAATTACATATATACACATACTATTGAACAATCTCAACTCACACTGGCCCCGGTATCACACAAAAATCGTGGTTTTTCCGAACAGAGCTAAAACTAGAACAATCTTAGTCAATACGTAATCGCTCTCTTCAAATCAAAGGAATCCACGTAATTCAAGACATATCTAAATATCCAAAGACGTAAAACATGGCCTACCATGCTTTGATGGATCAAAGACTTAAAACGATCTTTGAGTCAGAACGTTGTACATATTCCTCTTTTATAGGTCATAGATTTCTAAAACTTAAATCCTAACTCACCAAATTTCATGCATATCCTATGTACAAACGCATGGGTGCGTATAATCTTATAACTCAGGGTGGTATGGTTAAGAGGAAACTCATCCTTCAAAACACAATCACCTCTTTCGAATCTTAGGGTGATACCCCCTGAAGCACATATCTAAAGGGGTCAAGTATCACAATCAAAGTCAAATCAATGCTCCTAACAAGATCACATCCTCACATGATCTCATGATGCACTTAAATTCATATTCTAAGTCATACCCTCATTTGTCTTCTACCCTCAACAATCCGTACATGCACAAGGCTCACTTTCATACTCTGATTATGCTCTCGCTATTCTACCCTTGAGCAGTCCCACGAGCCTGAGAGTAACTCATCCAATCTAACTTGAGTCCGCTTATGATCTAGTCATATACACACAAAGCACTGAAAGCACACGTATATCTTCTAGCCTCATACATCATACCATCAGGACCCTGCTGACTAAAACATAGAGTTAGGCTCACACAATTAGTTAGTCTGCTATCCCGACTTTTATGTCCACAGGTATACGCAAGTTCATGAGAATCACACTTTGACAGAATACAAGTGCACCCCCTCACACTTTGACAGAATACAAGTGCACCCCCTATTGGTCTGCTACTACCCGAACCTCGTTCCAATCTGCAACCCTTTCATTTGGATCACGGTCACTCGCATATGCGTCAATTATATTGACCAAGTTCCTGAGTTCTTCACTATGAGGTAGAAATCTTTGGTCCAAGTACAGACCATATATCAACTCGCACGTATACCGCGCACATCCCCATTCTCGTGCCTTCAAAGCGGCTTCTGCTGCGGCCTCTACCGTTGTCTGTCCCCAAAAACATTTTCTTACAAGGAAGCTGGGCAGGACAACACGCAACGGGGCTGAGGGAAGTACAAACTCTTCAACTCGCTTGACTTCTATACGAGTCTCCACATGTGCCTCTCCTTTATGAACCCTTCCTCTCACTCACTTTGTTGCAGCTCCCTTTGCTACTCTCAAAGACCTCACGAGTAGGCTTCCATGCCCAAGCGCCAACTGAATCCCATGCAAGACCCAAAATGATGGTGGGGCGTATAGGGTCAGCTTCACGATTGCACACTTTCGGTCATCATCAAAGCCAAACTCGATCTAGACGAAGACCCCCTTGTCTATTAACATGCCCCATTAGGAAGAGATATATTATTTTTCCTTGATGCCTTGGCAACGATATCTCGAATTCATGTTCCTTTTTAACTGGTAAGGCCATATTGGGATCTTCGTTAGCATATGACATCATGAGTTGCCTTCGCTCTGATCTGGGTTTTGCCCATCACAAAAAAATGTTCGGCATACGCCTTCCGTTACTATGCTAACAATCATCATTTTTACACCCCCTACTCTGAAAGTCTTGGCTCCAAGCTATCCTCTACTAAAAATCTATACTTTCTAGTGTTTACGACCGCCCAACTTAGAGAAAATAATAATAGTAATATATCAAAATAATAGCATATTCACAGATATCAAAATTCATAATGATATTTAGTCATTGAAAAAATGATATATTACCTTAATAACTAGCATCAACAATTCTTATAACAATCAAACGCATTATGTACAAACTAGTCAGTTATCCAAAGCATATACAAATACTTCATAATGATAAGTTTATATCAACAGGCATATCATATAATAGGCACGTTATAATTAGAGACAAAATCGCTAATAAATAACACTCTCAATCATAATTCTTGTGAGAATACTAACCTTTACTCCCCGACTTTGACAGAAGTATACTGTGGCGAGGGACAATATAATCCTTTTTAGAATGAATAGCATCTCAAACCCCCGAGCCCTGCTCAAGGATCAAGCCTCACTACATCTCCCTCCGATTTCAACACTTGCTTCTTGCAGACCCTTGCGGATAAAGTAAAAAACCTCACCACATGAGCTTCGGGATGTACTGTCCCGTCCTGTGCTAGTGAACGCACTTGACACAAAAATAGTTAAAAATTCACCCCCTACCTCTTTGTGGCATGTAGTAGTTGCTTTCCTCATAGGCCATGGTCTGACAAGGCTCAAATACTTTCCTCATTTTCAGTAACAGTGTAGTTATCTTATCCCAGGGGATACACTGAGTGGTGATCAAGGGCAACGCAATTCTTCTCAGTCTTCAAATATAATCCTCAATCAGCTTTTTTTCATCATCCCTACTTAATCTTCTGTTATATCCTTTTACTGTACCCCGAATCATAAAGTATCGTGTGAAGTTTATAATTTCATAGTCAAGTTGCATTGCTTACAAACCGTTGTTAATTCTTCTGGAAAAGAAGACTCATTCTCTAGAGGAGTGATATGATATTCTCTCAACAGTTCCCACTTTCACCACCTTTAATAAATAGTTGATCTCAGTCTGGTCAGTGACAACTCTCGGAGCAGAATTTCTCATCTGATCAAAGAAAGGTTGCAAAAACTCAAGCTCATCCAAGGTAGACTGTTCTTCCTTCCAGCACAACCCCGAACGTTAGTTGTTCAACCAAGCTGGACATTGTTAACCATCATAAACAACATCTGAAAGATAAATCTAAGGATGAACATAATCAGGGATATCGAATCTATTCTCAAAGGTACTCAAAAGCAGGGATTTTATCATCACAGTAAAGTCTTTCTCTCTTGCTCTACCAACCTCGACAATAGTCTCCAGCAGAGGCATCCAATCTCTCCTGTCCTCAAATCGGTCAGCTATTAAAAACCCAGGGAGTTTCTCAAACTGACTTACTCTCACTCCCCATGTCACTTTTCTTTTTAACTTCTCAAGTCACTCTCTTGTTCGCATGAGGCTGACATACGCTCCCTTCAAACACTCAAAGTAGTCAACTTCCTCCTCTGGACAGGCTGAGGCGTAAACCCTCACATCCAGACTGTCGGAATTCAAGAATGTGACCACAGGATGTGAAACGTTCACACGTAGTTAACCAGGGGTGTTATATTCGACGAATTTTGCACCGAATTGCACTGAAACTGTCATATTGTGCTGATCTTTTTTTTTTTTTTTTTTTCTTCTTTTTGTGTGATATATATGTGTTTTAGGGTACGTCATGTGTGCGATTTTGACATGTTTGAATCAATAATGAAAAAGTTGGCATTTTGTTGAATTCGTTGGATGTTTTACTATGACTCCGACAATGTCTTTGTGTTAGGGTTTCATAGTGTTTTTTTGTTGTTTTTTTTTTCGTTTTTTTTTGCCTATTTCTTTTTTTGATGTTTGCACTATGGTCTCATATCGTTTGTTTTTGAAAAAAATGATGAAATTCGCACCGCAATTGCCAACGAAAACGGCGAATATTTGGGCCCCCGTTAACCGTCTCTCGAAACGTTATATATCATCTCCCACAAGTTTCACATCTCAGAATCACAAAGGGATTATCATACCCCGTCACTTCATAAAGTTTGTATCTCACAGTAGAATATTCTTCTTGATCCCTCTTCACCTTCCATACAAGATTTATCATGACTAACCAATTGTCCCTCGAAAAGATAAGCCCTTCAACAATAGGAGATGGTATTCCAATGAAAGGTCTGACATAGATACTCCAAGATAAAATTTTCCCTACTCGTTCAAGACTTCTCTTTTCATCATGCACTATATCTGATGCTCGTTGCCAACATCGACTACGTCTACTTTCTCCGAACCTATGTTGTGGCACGTAGATCCTAATATCAAACTCATCAAGATCAATAAAATAACAGGTAAGAACATACATACCATCAAGTTTTCATCCCAAATTCTTTAGCGCCTCATACTTCACGATTTCGTAGGGAATCACCGCTCTTCTTGTTATAGAGTTAAGGGAATTAAGCAGTTTATCAAAAACTTCCTTACTCAACTTCCTATATCCACTTCCCAACCTAATCCAGGGTTTCATTTTTGCAGGTGCGTATGATCGGCTCGTTTGTACCCTTGGTCCCTTCTCACTTTTAATGTAAACTCAATCACAGCGGACCAGTTGTTTCTTAACAAAATATCAGGTAAAGGAGGAGTTGAGAATCCTTCTAAGATAGCAAACCGGGTAGATCCAATGAAACTCTTACTCTTTCTCTCAAGTCTTTTTTTTTTTCTTAACACAACCTCTTCAGCGAATCCCCAACATCTCTCATACACATTCTCAACACTCATCTCTTTAGGGACATAGATCCTCACATCATACGTGTCCAGATCGATGAAGTAAAATGCCAAAATATAGAGTCGTTCTTGTTCCCATCCACTCTCGACCATTTCATACTTGACAACCTCATATGGGAACACTTCTCTCTTACTTAGGGTATTCAGTGATCTCAGGAGACACTCAACCTTCTCTTGACTTGGGTCTGAACCTCTGCCAAATTTCGACCTTCTCTATCTGATTTCCTCTGTTGAAGTCTCTTTAGTTCTCATGATCACTAATTCATCTCTCCCATTTCAGTACCATGCTGATAACTGGTAGCCAATTAGTCCCATCACAGTAGATGTCTAGGATAGGAGGGACCGGAACAGTCTCATATGTTACTGGCATTAGACCCCATTCCACTTTCTTCTTTCGCTTGATTAGGTCTGTCCTTCCATCATAGATAAACTGAACAACAATTTATCATAACCAGTTAAAATTTTCACCATCATTGCATCCTCCTTTCTTGACGTAAGGACGGATATCATAAATATCCCCCTCTAAGAAGCGAGTCAGCACTATACAGATGGTTGAACCATGTGAATGATAGACCCAGCAACCCTCATACTGGTAGGGTAGTATCTAGACGTGAGTTTAGAACGTCTTTTCAATGCATCGTTGACCAACATCTCCTGGATCAGACTTGTTCTCTTCCTTCTCAATCTCTTTCAGTAGTCAAGGGCTCATACGGCATACCTGAGATCAAGCTCGATCTTCTTCAATAATTATATCAATTTCCTCTTCCAGTCCAGTGCGGTACCTCACACATGAGCAACTGAGATTTTCAAGACAATTGCATCTCAATCGGAATAATAAAGTCAGTCTGAAATTTTCGAATATGTCAACAGTTCTGAAAACCTAATCAAAGCTTGATGTTGCTTGCTGACCCAGGCTCGTTCCGGACACGAAAATTTTTCGTGTCCCCGGCAACGACGCTATTTTTTTCGCATTTTTCCTAGTCGGGCCACTTCAGGCGACCAGAAAGCCATGAATGTTCTTGCAATAAATAAATTAACTAAAGCAAATCCCTTCCTGTTGTGTGCGTCCGGCTTCGAGGGAGACCCTTCAATTACGGTCTTCGCCAAGTCCCGATCTTATGAATCTTTTATTTTGATTCGGAACAGCAGAGAATCATACAAATAATAATCATAAAATTCTGGTATGTCATGCATGCATTGTTTTGTCAATTTTTTAGTCTTGAAAACTGTAACAGGATCATCAGAGAATACAATTATCAAGCACGACAATCCAAGAAGCAAGACGAACTGACTCGAGCAATGACAAAGTTAAGTGAGGGAAGAATGAGAACTCATAATAGTCTCAGAAAGTACACATGTAGAGAGCATGGCCGACACCAGTCAAGAGTCCTCACTCATCCCTCATAATCTTTGCACTCAATCTTTTATTTTGTTGTCTGTCGTTTGAGCTTTCTGTTACGTCTCAGTGCTCTCTGAGGTTGTGGTAATTGTATGTAGAGTCACCTGAAGCTTGTGAGATCCGAGCACTTCGAGCTAAGTCCCAAGGTACGAAAATCAACCATAGCACAAAACTTTTCCCATAGTGTAGGAAGGTATGGGCGAGAAAAAAATCCCTCGCCTGAGATGCTGGAAGTCTGATGGTTCAGTCACTGCCTCGTAATCCATTACCACTGGAGAGATGTTTACCAAATCCACTAGTTTTCCCAACAAGAATCGTCTGTGAGAGTGAAAGGTACCGGAGGCTTTGGATAGTCAGTGTAAAGCTTACGTTCAAAGCTACGGACCAGCTTGGTACCGCTCTCGTTGAACTCTCTCTCTTTTTCTTCCAGGTAACTGGCTGTTGAGACCCAGACTTAGTCGAAATGCTCATGAGTCTCCTTGCCTCTCTTCAGGTAGGCTTTTAGATCTTGAATGGCATCTTCAGCGACCTCAATGTGAACTAGAAAATGGATAGTCCACCTTGCTTGAAACGGACTGCACTAACATACCGGTATTGGAAAACATCCGTAGAGGCGATCTTGTTGAGCCCGATTAGAACAGACTCATTGATTGAAAAAGTTTGAACAGTACTCATGTGAAAAGCGTGCCTGTTGCAACCACACTTGAACTCCTTTTCCGTGACTACTGCCTGACCAATACCAATCCTAAAGCAGTTGGCTATGATTGTACACTAATTGGCAGTTGCTTGGCTGAACGTCGTGTAAAGGACGGTCTAATGCTGAGGTATGGGTCACAAAAGCAAACCGTTTAGAGTCAGTTTTACTGAACTACAGATTGTTGTGCGATCCTCACTGATTCAGAAGCTAGAGAAGTTTGGGGGGGTGTAGATTCGACCATTGAACTCATGCGAGTTTTGATCTGGCCTGTTCCACCGTCTCTAGCGAGGAGCTGATACTGTGCAGTCTGTCGTCGAGTCCGTAGAAATAGATTACATATTCAATATATTTTTCCTCTTTTACCCTTTGAACTGCATGTTCACGTTGAGTTTCCCTATTAAATTTCATATCCCGGCAAGCTCCTTCCTCCCATCCCTCTCACTTGTCCCTGTTTAATCTACCCTTCACAACCAAGACTTCCTCCTCTTTCATGATTCTTCACTCGCCCGAATCAGATTGCAAGTTCTGCATTCAGGATGACCAGCCACTCTATGGCCTAGAGTGGTAGGTACTGACTAGAGTATTTAATGATTATTGAGAGCCCCCGAGTGGATTGCGTACCATCACTTGTCGAAAGGTTGATATGAGGCAAAATGATGGCCGACTCGTGGTGATTCGGTTGAGTATTTACACAGGTTTACTGGCCGGAGATAACTGAGTCACCCTTCTCAAGAGTAAACACTGATGCACAGGGTTGTTTTTCGTAGGAGGGTGGCCACAAGCGGTATGATAAGAATCCAAACCCCATGAGATGACCTCCATGGGCTTCAGGACTCAACTAGTAACTATCTACCGTCGAGATCCGTGGCTGGTCTGCGAGAAACGAGAGTGACTGAGTACTGATGAATTCTGACTAAAGGTCTTCAAATAACTTGAGTGTCGGAGTGCTGATTAGGTCTCAAAAGGCTTGGTCAGACATAGGCAGGCATTAGCATTAAATTGGTTTTCGAGATGAAGAGAAAAGTGACTGAAAGACAATTGACTTTGTTCAGGGCTCTCTGATAGCTCTCTCGGACATCGTCGAACCGTCAGATCACTGAGCACTAATTACTTTGTTAAGGTATTAAGTGTCATTCACTTATCGCAGAGCATTGAGAGTTGTCTGCTTGGTAGCACTTAACAACACGATTCACTCAATGGTACAATGCCAAGTAAGGAGAGTGCAGGGAATCAAGCGTTGTTTCACTGATCGGCAATATTTGGATAGAGGGGTCCACGTACTTCTGTACTCTTTCAAGCTCTACCTTGGGTCGTTCAACCGTCTCCAGGGATAAGTAGGTACTATGCAGTTTTGTCAAGCCCATAGAAGCATAAAACGTACTCATTGTTCTCTGGGTTCTCACTGTCTTTAGTGTATGTCTTCTCATTACCACTTTTTAAATGTCAAAAGTTTTCATAAGTTTTTCCTTTTTCAAACTCTCACCTCCCCTAGTAGAGGGTATAGAGCATTATGCCTCACAGTGCTAGAGCAAAGACTCTCTATCCCAGCCGAAGAAGAATAGGTAGGTCTGTTGCTACAAATATCACAAATCTTGACTTTGTTCGCTCAAATGGGAAGGTTTCTGCCTGAAGTATTCCATTTCCCCTGATTATAAGGTCTCACGTCCGCTCGTCTATAGATCTACTTTCTCCCAGATAATTAGAGTTTATCAGACAATATCACTGACTCGTTGATTCCTTCAAAGGTCTCAGTTAGGATCCGCGTTCCTAGATATGGCCCGGCTAGCAGGGTAAAGACTAGAGACACCTAACGAGAAGTCGGCGTTTGTGTAGGACAAAGGGGAGAGGACAGTTGAGAAATTGATTGAGACTTGTGTTGTAGTATAATGGTGATTACCCAATGTCCTGGTGTCAGGACAATGGAGACCCAGATTAGAATCTTGGCAGCATATACTTGTATGGGCATGGATTGTTGCAGGCTTTGAACCTGAGTCTGTCGGCTGATCGGATTGGTCCCTTTCTCGTCAGCATTCATAATTCCGGATGGATTTATAGCTTTCTGATTTTGCGAAGCGACGAGGACGTCACTTAATATGGTCCGGTAAACTATCGGTGTGAATACCCTTATAAGGGTATCCAACCTGGGTTTTTGCAGGCGACAGAGAATAAGTTTTATTTAGAGTTTACGTGTACCGCGCGAAGAGCGGGCTGTGTCTTTGGTCTACGTGGACTAGATGGTTGACTAGATTAAAAAAGTTTGTGGGGCACGCGTGATCTTTCTATTTGTTGATGACTGAAGAGTCGGCGTGGTCGCCGACATAATTTTTATTTTTTAATTAAACTAGGATTAAAAAGATTATGTTTCGTTGACCGATTGCGCTTGCTTGTGACTTGGGCATACGTGTGGAGGGCGACGTCGACAACACCATGATTTTGAAAATATTTCGGTAAGTCTGCACGTCCCGCTGTATCTGTTTGTTTAGATGTCTGCTAGTACTAGGCTCAACTTTGGACCTAGCACTATTGGTTGCAACATCGGACTTTCATCCGAGAGACTTAGGGATAGAGATCGAGCGACGACGGCGTAAGATATCAGAGCAGCGCGAACGGGAACCGAGGAGTTGACAGTCTAGTGGGGCTATCCCCTTTGGTTTTACTGACAATGGCGTAGGAACGGTGCTAGTGTTTGACGTATTATTATTTTTGCTCCACTGTTCTCTGATGCAGATGCAACACTGAATTTGGAAGTCGTCGTGGTGGTCGAAGACATTGAGCGCGCGCCTTTATGTTTGACTTACGCACCCCCGCGTGTTCGGGATACCGTCGAAATTCCTCAACCTAGCCCATCTTGAAAAATGGACTGAGGAGTGCGACGTGCACGTGAGCGTGGGTGATTGGCCCACGAGGCGGAAGGGATTTGGGTAATGCGTGCCCGTTGCGGTTGCCTGGCTTATCGCCCATGATCTGTTGTGAGTGATTTAAGTGTGTGTACCTCTGGGACGCGAAAGATGGCGGGCCAACCACCAGGGCAGGCCATAGACTGTAGGGGCCAACTACACGGAGCCCATTTCCACTTCGGGCTTCGAAAATTCTTATTTGAATATTTGTTACTACCATCAAGATATGCAGCGGACCCACACCCTTGATTTCGCAATCCACTTACATGTAGGCGGGCTTGCCCATTTGGGGCCCGAGGTGGTGGCGAGCTCTTTCGAAGTGGAGCGGATAGGAGGAGACTGTGGCGGGCTGGCAGCGGCACCAACTGAGGACACTGCTCGTCGAGCTTGCGCGTGGGGGCAGAAAATTGACGTACCGACTAGTAGCTGGTTCCCTCCGAAGTTTCTATTCGGGATAGTAGAGGGCAGTGGGCAGTCCTACTGCACGGCTCTAAGGCCGAGTGCTATGACGGGGGAACAACTGAGGGAGACGATGGGGCAGGCGCTGTGGTAATATCGGGGGCATAGTGCTGGCATTTAGAAAGGGCTAGCGGACAGTGTTTAAATCTGGGCGCAAATCCGTGCCAAAAACACTCAAAGGAGAAGAGGAAGGAAAGAAATGAGACTGAGGGAGCACGGCATTGTAAGGAGGAAAGAGCAAAGATGGCAAGGTAGTGGAGGAAGCGGAATGAACATGGACGCTAACTCGCGCATGTGCATTCGGATCTTAATGAGAAAGGGGCGGGAAAGATGGCGGGGAAGAAAGCGGGTGTATAGGAGCGAAGAGCGATTCTCACTCGAATCCTCACAGAATTGAGTGAGGGAAGATGCCATTTCAACATTGTTGGGCTGGGTGAACCAGGTTACGAGGTTAGTCTTAGAGGGACGTTAGTAGATTAGGACTTTGTAGAGAAAGACAGTGCGCAGAGACATGGAGGAAAGGAGGGAGAAGAAAAGATCGAAATAGCGGAGGAGGGCAGTGTCGAGCGCATCGGCCCTCGCGCGAGCGAGCGAGCGAGGGCCCTCCCAACCATGTCACGCAAACGTTTAACAAAAACAAAATGAGAGACAACTTAGGAACGACGTAAAATAATCCCTTGAGCCGTCGATACGGCCGTGGTTGCGTCGTCCTTTCGCCGCTCTAGCCGGGTGCGCCAACTGTACATCCCACGGTCCCCTATGAAAGGATAGGTTTACACAGGGCATAAGCTTTCCTTCCCTAAGGATTTGTCACCACCCTTAGGGGCGTATCCGTACCGAGCTACTGACCCACATGCGAAAACGTTTAGATGCAATTGCAGAGGTAGGTCAGTCAAGGGCGTTTGCTCGTTCGCTGTAGTATAGATATGCTTGGTTAACGCCAAGCAAACCCGAACGTCGTCTGTTCCTTAGGGCGCTGATCTGCCAAGTACGAAGCGAACGCCAGTCAACTAGGACGGTCTCAACGAAGCGTGAAACCCAACATTAATCCTAGTCCCTTTAACACACAGTCAAAGGAAATAAAATAAAACATATGCATATACTTACATCGTAAAGAATCAACATTTAACCATCTCAGGTCAAACACCACAAAACAATCATGCAACCGCCAACAAGAAGTTGGCTATTGACGATAATTTTAATGCAGCCGACAAGGTAGTCGGCTTCCTAAATTTTAACTTGATGACACGGGTTGCCAAAGTTATTCATTTCAGTCTACTGCCGATCTGAGATTCAACGCACATACCAGTCTTTATCCGTTTCCAATATTTTTGGATGACAAGTTGCTTTGCGCATGATTCTTGATCAGGGGCATTGCTTGAAGTGTTGCATGCCTCTCCCTCTAGGAAGTGGTCAGGGGTACTCCTCCTCCTCGTCCGAGCGCAAGACTCGGATCTCAGAAGTCGGGCCGTCTCCACCGAATCGGCAAGTACCCCTCAGTAGACCCATCTGTTACAGCCGAAGCAGGCTCGGCCTGCCGTATTTTCCGTTAACCAGCCGCACTGCCGCCGAGCCGGCGGCGTTCTCGCCCAACGGCTTGTGGTCTAGCCCATGAGCCTTAGCTGCGTACGCGGTACCTCCGCGAACTTTAAAAAAAAAAAAAAAACCCTTTCTAATTTTTTCGCGCACCACGGATCTGACCTCTCACGCGACCACCTTTTGACCTACTAAAGCCCTGAATTGCGCATCTCATCAGGCACGCGTCAGTCTTTTAGATAGAATAGTCTACCTTTAGTCTTTCCACGACCACGTGCCCCTGCCGCCCTATCAAGAACTGCTAACGACCCACCATACTGGCAACTAAATTCATTTTAGTCAGACGTCAACGACGTCTGATTCACAAAAAGTCTTAGTCACTAGGGTTGATCTGAATAAACTTTGTCAAACATCAGTCTCATCAAGTCCTCCAATTCAACGAAAGAGTCAGATAGCGTCCGACTTTGAAAACCCTCGACAAATACCCTTGTCAGGGTATTTGCCCCGACAACGGGCCGTGAAGGTTCGAGACTTATCTGTGGATTGATCTGTGGCTCGCCCACCGATTGCCGACAGGGGGAGTGAAGGGTCGGCCAAGGGGTGAAGACTTACCTGTGGATCCATGCGTTGCTCGTCCTGATAGTAACTGTGGAGTGAGGTCCACCGCTCGGTGGCAAGGTTGGTTGTTGGTCGGGACGTAGATGTGAACACGAGGGCGGACAGTAGACCGAGAGTTTAACAGAAAGGCAAGCGCTATTACATAGTGTTCTCGAACACACCGTTTGTGCTCTTAGTGTAGGCTAAGTACGCTCATGACCTCACTGATTCATCACCTCATGATTACTTGAGAGCGTCATTATACATGCCGCGACTCCTCCCTGATCCGTGGGGGAGCTTCAAGTTGTTCGTTTATACAGAAGTGACAGACTGACGCCAAGGTGGAGTCTCCTACTCTCACAACTCAAGATTGAGTTACGGATGTTTGAAAGGAGAAAGGGTGTATAAAAGAGGAAGCAGGAGGAGGGGCAGAAAAGTTAGAAAAAATAATTAAGGAATTAACTATTTGGCAAGCGGAGCTGGTGGTGTAAAAGGGGGTGACATTAGTGTGTGATTGAGGGACTGTGGATCGCGCGGGCAGTTTGATCATTGTGGTATCCTTGACAGTGGTTTGGCTGTGTGGCCAGCCATGTTGCCTTGTCAAGATTTCTGCTACGAATGGTTGCTACGGCTACTGCGGACCTTTGTGTCTGCAGTTGGGTTGCTGTTGAGATAGATTGGGGGGCCATTAATGTCGCGTTCCAGGCTCAGTCATATTACTATCCCAGGCTATTTCTACTAGCGGACTGCTGCAGTATTCTGGAGTACTGTTGACCGGGTGCTTGTAACTTATTCCCACTTAATTTAGGTTGTGCATGTTTTTGCATTTCATTGTGCACTGCGTTGTGCCTTGCTACAACATTTTCGTTCTGTTTACATCGGTCTTCGAGTAAGAAGACAAGGGTATGCTTTATTCGATAGCAGTCTTTCTAGGCTGCGTTGCGACTTTTAGACCACGAGAAACGGTAGTGTCATCGAAGGAGGAGGGCTAGGTTCTGCGAGGAGGTAACCGCCGCGATTTGGAGGTTTATCAGAGTGTTATCTGCCTTGCGCTTGGTCGTGGTTTGACTACCGACTGCTCGTATTGGCCATCATTGCGGGGCCCTCAGACGCATGAAGGTATTGAGACCCTCTCTTAGGAGTTGAGTTTGTTCCTCTCCTGTATCTCGAGAGTCAAGAACCCATCCTTCTATCTATCTTACTCTCAGTCTAATCCTGTTCAGAAAGGAAGGCGGCAGGCAGGATTACAATCTGTAGGACCGCATCAAGACTCTGTGGGGACTCAGCCCACCGATTGGGGGAGCTTTGTCGGAACTCAGGAGGAGTTCTGGAAGCAGGGAATTGAATGGTAACAATTGTTTTCCTTCGATAAAGCCAGTAAAACCTCTAGCTATATTTTTTGTTATAATTGACTGAGTATATTGTCCGTCTCCCTACTTTGACTTTCAGTTTGACTTCAGGACATAAACCAGACTTGATAAAAGGATGATTGTGCAAATTCGGTTTCAATTTTTATTGTATTGGTTGAAAGCAGATTGTGGGATTGCATCTGGGGAAGGTTGGGAGGAAGGCAGTTTTGCTTGTGTCTGACTGGGTCAATCAAAGGTTGGGCAAGTCTCCATAAGTTTGGGGAGGCCCAGTGCTATGTTTATTTTTGAGTTGCCTGGAGAGCCAGACATGTTTCATAAGTTTGGGTGATCTGGTTGCTCTTACTTGCGAGGGCTACCTGTGGATGACTTTTCAGGGAGCATGTTCCATAAGTTTGGGTGACTTGGCCGCCTTGTTTACTTTGGGTTTCTTCCAGTTTCTTTTGGTTCTAAACGAGGAGGTCTGAGCACGTTCCATAAGTTTGGGTGGCTTGGTCGCCTAGTTTACTTTGAGTTTCTTCCAGTTTCTTTTGGTTCTAAACGAGGAGGTCTGAGCATGTTCCATAAGTTTTGATGGCTCAGCCTCTTCCTGCTTTGGATAAGAGAAAGAATCAGACGGAGAACCACAAAGGTTCCATAAGTTTGGGTGGTCTTGGTCCAATGCCATGCACATGCTGAAACCAAAAAGTTATAATTTGACTATACTTTATTACTATCGTACTTATGAACAGGCTAGTCGGACAAGGTTCTATAAGTTTGGGTGGTCTGACTATAGCTTATCACCAACTGAAGAGAGTACTAATTAAGAGTAAACTTGTAATACGAAGGAGCAGACTGAATCTCGCGCTAAAGATGATCGGTTCAATTAATGGCTACCTCAAAAGACGAAGTGCAGATAATTATATAAAACTTAGATACTTAAATAGTTGAGGGCGACTAGGGTGGTCTAGTCATATGCCCAAAGAAGAGAAAAGTTGTTATGCCCTAAGTTTATGTATACTGAATAGCTGAGCTAGACATGTTCCATAAGTTTGAGTGGTCTAGCTTTATGCCCTATTTAAACTGGGTATAAAGGGATAAATCATTGAGAGACTATAAACTATTGTTTGATAAGATGATTTTGGGATCGTGAGAGTACTTACATTTGTGGTTTAGCCTTGCATGTGACTGAGTGAGATTACGACTTAGTCTGAGTTTCAGTTTGACAAGTAGTTGTTTTAGATGCTCGCCACGTGCTAGAGTCATATAATTTAGCTTCAATCCCTGCATTTTCTTAGCTAATTTGTTTTTACTTATGACAATTTCTGCATTTTCTGGGATCATTTATTATACTTCGTCTTCTATAAATTTTCGTAAGTCACTTTCTTTACGAGAAGTGCTGCCGAAATGTTTACAAAACCAAAGAGTTTGTCAAATTTTGGTTTTCAAAAGCTTAGTTTGTCTAAATTATATACATGAATTAATAAAAATTTGGGAAGTCTTATTTTTCTAAAACGGGTGCTGCCCAATTTTTTTTTGATTTAAGAAGTTAAAGCAAAATTGAGTTTTGGAAAGTCAAAGTTATTTTCTATACTTTTAACTTAGCTTTGTATAAATCTTGGAATAACGCTTTCTCTACGGGAAGCACTGTCAAATTTGTACAAATCTAAGGGGGTTGTTGAACTTTGTCTTAAAGTCGAACTCAAGTCTGACTTGTGCGTTCCTATCTGACTTAGTATAAATCTGGGAATTCTACCTTTCTGAAAGGAGAACTCCCCAAATTTTTACTTATTCAGGGAGTTAGACAAAATTTGATTTTCCAGAATTAAACTTTGGTTTTTGTTTTCATATTTGAGCTGGTATAAATTCTGAGAAAACACTTTTCGTACGGGAAGTGGTGCCAAAATTTTTTTGGTTTAAAGGAGTTGGACTATATTTTGATAGGTGGCAATTGTGGTAATCCACCCTGAATAGGGAAGATACTGTCATAGTTCTACATTGCGTTGGGCACTGGCTTAGAGGTAGGCTTAGGCTTAGCTTGTAGGTGGACCTTAGGTGAGAATGTGTTAGGGAGATTCACTCCCCATACACTGATGATTTAGCTTGGGCATTGACCTATTTTATGACACAGGCCTTCTTTGGACACTCGATTCAGGATTTGGACTAGATTCAGCTTGATCCCAAGAGGATCCTCTTCTGTTATCATTGATAACAAGTCGATTGCCGATTTGTCGGTTTACGACTCAACTCCAATTCACTTTTGTCACTCAACCTAAAGGCTTTAGCCTTGTGATTTGAACTGTTTTGTTGTGTTTCCGTCCAGACTTTATTTGAATGACCATTTAAAGAAAACTATTGAGTATTTTATTTTGAGGAGTTTGCACAAGAGTGAGGCTTGAATGGCTAAAGCGAGGGGTGTGAGTGCACAGAATGGTTGAAGTTGACCCCGTGCAGTGTATGGACTATTGGTTGAATCTTTGATGTGATTGTAGATATGTTTGGTGATTCGGACTTTGGATTCGACTGTCTGCGCTCACATACATATATATATATATATATAGATGAGAGGAGTCTCACTCTGATTGTGAGAAGTGATCGTCACATATTTATAACCCTATCTCTACATATAAATAAATATGTTTTGAGTGTTTCGCGCGACCTACTGTGACCGCGAGTAAGGGCTAAACAGATTATGTTTTTGAGAGAAAAGAGAGATCCTCTTTTATCCTTTGCTTTTATAGTTTTTATAGTAAGACGTTGTAGTCCTTGGCAACCGTCAAAGTCATCCCCCTTGATTTCTCTCGAGGCCCTAGATGATGGAGCTGGTCTTCAGGGCAATAAGAGACGATTAACAACACAGATATGAACCTGTGTACCACCCACTCTCCGCAGGGTGCAGAAGAGGGTGTGGTTCTCAACCGCACTTGGCGGTTGTCCAACGTCGAGAGATCATTCCCTCAAGGCGTGTCAGCCGATACTTGAGTGTCGAATGCGACCCTCGAGATTAACGAGGACTGCATGAGTATGGGTACCATATAGTACGCCATCATTGTGTCTGCTTGTGTATGCTTGCATTTCGAGTCGATATGAGTTAGCCCTGCGTTAGTGCGGTTTTATACTAAGGCTAACACGCGACGCCTATCCGATTTCTGCATCGGAGAGTTATGGGATGGTTACTAAGGGACTAGTAGGAGTGTAGAGTGTGTCTCGTTGTTTGTTCTGTGTCGTTTTATGTACGTGTGTGTGTGTGTGTATTTTTATTTTTATGTCTTTAGAGTGGTGTACGCGTGGAGTGTGGGATGCGTCCTAGTCGACCAGCGACGAGTCGCACTTGGGACCTGAACCCCCCAAGACTTCAGTTCGCGAGAGGGTCCGATAGAGGAGTAAAACCACACGTACCACCTATGCTACAACGAAGGAGAAACGCCCTCGGCTGGTCCACCTCTGCGATTGCAATTGATTAACTTTCGTATTGTGGACTGGTCGCTCGGCGGGGATACGCCCACCGAAGGGAGGTGACAACTCCCGTAAGGTGGAGGTAAGTCGTGCCTTGTGTAGGCCCTATCCTGTCGCAGGGGCTCGTGAGAGGTATGGCTGGTGCACTCGGTCAGAGCGGCTTGCGGAAGTTCCATGTGTATTCGCGATGAGGATCAGACCAACTCCTGCGTGACACGGCCGGAAGGGTCCTGCCCCGTTTCGTGCGGTGCAAGACCAATGCGCTCGACAGTACCGTGAGACGGATTCCTCGACCGCTGAGGCCGGGATGCTAAGTGACCACAAATGTTAACACAATGCGTACGGTAAATGATAAGGGTTAATAAAAGTTAAAAGACTTTGGTCGCGAGGTCTGAGAAGGGTAGCGCGGGATGCAAGGGGTACGATCTAAAAACGGTCAAAAGTTCAAGCAGTAACACAAAATAAATCAGTTTTAGCTTAAGGACGTCAAACCCGCAGATGGAAAAAGAAACTGAAAGGAGCACTCCTAGCCTAGACTCAAAAACAAACTTGAAAAATTAATATAACCCCGACCATGCGGTCGGGGCAGATAAGGAAAAACATAATCCCTACCATACCAGGCAGCGACGACCGATGCCGGCCTAGACTAACCATAAAAGGCAGGCCATAAATTTGTTATGCCCGTAAAACCAAACCATGTACTCTACATATGGCAGGGTTTTTCCTATCTTAACCAAACTAAGAGCTAGCCAAGTAGGTACAGGTGCGGATCCATAAGCCGAAGGTACGGGGATCCAGTCCATCCTGCCATCTGGGCAAGCTCTTTTTGATGAAAAAACAAGGTAGACATGACCCTTTAAAAACTCCGCCTTCGATCAAGCAAGGCTTGAACCCGTGACTTGTAGATTATGTGTGAGATTATTAGAAATGAGGATTTCGGCACCTGCACGTGGCTGAAACCCGACAGTTGCCCGCACAAGGCGCAACTGAGTTTTAGTCCGATAGTTCGTAGGGTTGGAATACTGCCTAGGATAAGGATAAAGTTCACGAAGTCAAAAGGAAACCGGTGAACAAACATGAACTATGAGGACAAAACATGTAACACAGGTACACCTATGTGAGTGTTGAGACAGTTGGAGTAGAGTGAACTAACTAACTTAAAGCGTAGATAATCCTAACCTCTGTATTCTGACTACTAACGTAAGTATTTTCACCTCCTATGTGAACACAAAAATTGAATCTGCCCAGATGTGAAGGGCAGGTTTCTCGACCTAGGGAGACTAACAAGTTATGGTGGAAGTTCACCGACGCTCGCAGAAGCAAGGTCGGGGAAAGTCACGGACGAAGCCCGAGTTGGTAAGCGTTCATATAGGATGAGGCAAGTGTGAACGGGAAAACAAAGGCGTACGCGAAGGAATGTTAGTGCGCTAGCTGCGAGCGGATGAAAGAAAGGGAAGGAGATATCTGATGAAGGCGCAGAGAAAGCAAGGAGGGCTAATAAAGATCAGAAAGTCACGGGGGCAAAAGCGAGTAGCAAGCGGGTGGGAAAGGAATGAGAAAAGGAGGCGCGGTGACAAGAGGACACTTGGTGGGAAATGAAAGATTCAAAGGAGGAGGAAAGGGAAAGACTCTTTCGCTCGACAATCTGGTCGCAGTCGATAGAGGCAGTGTTTTCGGCGTGTAATGTGGAGCATATGGTAAGCGCTCATATAGGATGAGACATGCACGAACTGGAAAACAAAGGCGTACGAGAAGGAATGTTAGTGCGCTAACTGCGAGCCGATAACAGAAAAAGAATGAGATATCTGACAAAGACGCAAAGAAAGCAAGGAGGGCTAACAAAGATCAGAAAGTCACGGGGGCAAGAGCGAGTAGCACGCGGGTGGAAAAGGAATGAGAAAAGGAGGCGAGGTGATAAGAGGACACTTGGTGGGAGAGGAAAGATTCAGACAAGGAGGAAAGGGAAAGACCCACCCGCTCGACAATTTGGTCGCAGTCGATAGAGGTAATGCTTTCGACGTGTACTGTGGAACATATCTCGTGAAGGAGTTCATTTTCCTCGGCGATATCACTCGATAGGACATCAAAAGGAATCAGATCAACAGAGGTAAGTTCCTTCGACTTGTATAACTATGCATCTAATAATCATTAAGCCCCGTGATCGCTATTACCAAGAAGATATTATTCTATTGATATCTAGTCAAACACAGGCCAGTAAGGTAAAAAAAAAAAAAAGAAAAAAAAAAAGGAAGAAATAGAGAGAAATAGAGAAAACTCTTACCTCCGAGTGAAAATACTGATCAAAACCTTGAAAGTGAATGTACCTTCTTCTTGACCGTATCGAAATCGGGAAGGGAGTCTGTATGTGTTATTTATTATCATTATTATTGTTGATCGTTATTTTGATTAATAATGATAGTATTAATAATATTATATTTATCATTTTTTATTTCTTTTTCCCCTTATGCTTGACCGAAGATTCCGCTAACATACATTCGGTTTTATTATAATTATTACAAGTAAAGGTGCGTCGCGGGCCATGCCCGCGACAGAGTGTCAAGAGGGCAGCAGCGAGGGTAAACATCAGTAAACAGTAAGAATAGGCTCGGGACTGAAAGTCGAATGATAGGAAAGAGGTATTCAACATATGTATCTTTGTTGTTCGTCTCTTTTTTTCTTTTTCAACGGTAGCAAACAGGTTTTTTCTCTCTTTCTCTTGTTTTCTCTTTCTTTCTCTCTCTCTCTCTCTCTCTCTCTCTCTCTCTCTCTCGCACCTTATGTCAAAGTTCTAAGAAGCTCCTATTTTCTTTGGTGACTGCGACCAGAGCGTAGTAGAGAGGGTAAACAGTATCACACAGTAAGAAAACGCTTGGGGGTTGAAAGTGAATGATATCAAATCGGCATGTAAGAGTAGGTTCGGGGCCGAAAACCGAATGACAATTTTTTTTTTTTTTTTCTCTCTCTTTCTTTTTCTTTCTTTTTCTCTCTTTCTCTTTCTTTCTTTCCCTTTCTTTTTTTTTCTATGTCCCTCTTTTTTCTCCAATGAAATTTGTTGTCTCTCTTTCTGTGTCGTTCTCATCCTTGTGGATTGTCTAGTATGGTTGTCGTGAACTTGGAGAGAGTTGGATTGGAAAAATCCATTCTTCGATCAGTGTTCGACTTTTCTGCTGACATTTTTCGTGTTTTGCTTTTGGGTCAGTGATGGGCGTCATTCTTCATTTTCGGTTGCAAATATATGTTGTAGAAGGCAGGCAGTATCTGTGGAGACATGTAAGAGAGCACCGCATTGGAGTGTTAGAACGATCGCCTAGTCCATTCTTGAGCTTCAAGCAATTGAAAAGCTTGTTGGACAATTGTTTGGCGGTACATAGTGTAGGGGAGGTCAGCAGGTCTGTCTCCGTCATAGTAGATACGGATGAGATCATCTATGTATTGCCAGGTGTGGCGCACTAAATGGATGGTATGTAAAATGTATGTCTGGCGTGTTGAGAGGATGTTATGGATCTGGATGACTGCTTTAGCTATGCCGAAGCGTCACAGAGGATGCCACCAATCATTTGAATGAAGGAGGGTAGATTGTGTAGATTGAGGTTGGCGCATGAGAATGGATCTGTGGAAAGTGAGGCAGTTGATTGTGTCGACAATACGGTCATTTCTGTATTTTGCAAGACCTGCAGTAGTGTCGTGAGTATGAGAGAGTGTGTGGAAGAGAAGCCAGTGTAAGAAATCCTTCATGCGAACATATGTCTGTTGGGGATGATTTGTTGGTGGCGGCTTGTTTGCTTCTAGTTCACGTTGATGTGCGTAGCTGTCAAAGTAAGAGAAAATAGTTGGTGTGCAGATGGCTTGGTCTGTGATGAGGAAATCTTCCCATAGGATTTGCTGAATAACATCGTCGATGTTTCTTGCTGTTAGGCGTCTTTCTGTGATGTCCATTGGGAGACGTCATCAGGTGAGGGTGCGGTTTCGAAGGAGGGAGGTGGTGACGATGTGCTTAGCGGGATGTCAAGTGGAAGGAGGGCGGTGTCATTTGAGGCTGTTGTGATTGGAAGTGGTGTTGTCCATGTTTTTTGTCGTTCTTCGGGAGATGCAAGACTTGCAAAAACAAAGACAAACAAAAGGGAAGATGTCGGAAAATGGAATAAAAGTGTAGAGGAGAGGAACTCACCGATATTGTTGGAGATTTTGTGAGAATGAATGTCTTGAAGCTGAGGAATTCTGCATGAGAGGGAGGGAGGAGATGTTGGTATTGCTCCAGGTGAGGCAAGGCATACGAGGATTTGTTTGTAGACGACATTTTTTGTGTAACATTCAGGTCCGGGCATTGCAAATCGGATGTGTTGTGGACGTCCAATTATAGAAGCAGCGCCTTAGAGTTGACCGTGTGCAAAAACGGGTTGTTGGAGGTCAATGCCTGCGTGTTCAATGCTTTGACCTTGCGATTTGTTGATTGTAATCGCAAAGGCAGGTCGGATCGGGAATTGACGTCGTTGCCAAGGGAAGGGTGATTTGTCATCGATTGTGGTGAGAGAGGGGGAGCAATGCTGGCTGAAGATTTGGGAGGCGACGGAGGTGCATAAGTCTGTTGTTGGTGACAGAGTCCAAAATGAGTCGTGTGTCGTTGCACAGTTTATTGCGTGTAGCAATATTCCGAAGCAAAATTAGTGGCATACCCGATTTCATTTTGAGATTGTGCGGTGACAATGATGAAATGTCTATTGAGTTAAAGGTTTCAACAGGAATGTTGGTGTGATCATGATTGTCGATCAAAGTATCTGCACTCAAGGATTGAAATTCTTGTCCCGGAAATGTGTCCCAAATAATGTTATTAATTGCCATAGCCGGTTTGTTTTTATGACAAAGTATAAGCCGGTCTGCAAACCACAGTGGGTTTGTTGCGTTTGTGTTCAGATGAAGGAACGTCCAATCGATAAGTTCGCGGGTGCCATTATGGAGGCACATAGTTGCTGGTAAAAGGACACCGTCAGGTGGAGCCTCTTCTGGTGGGGGGATTGTATCATTTCCAAGTGCCAGTAACCATTGTATATAAGCTCTTGTTTAAGAAGTGTCACCATATTTCAGTATGCTCATGTTTTCTGTCAGGTGAAATTGGTTGAAATGTGACCACAGTCTCGAGGATTTAAGACAGGCGTCAATTGTTTGTGCCCTTGTTCCTTGTGCAACGACTGGGAGAATTTGTCGGAAATCACCAGCGAGGACAATGACTTTGCCGCCGAAAGGCAGGCTCAAACAACATAAATCTCGAAGTGTGTGCTCGAGGGTTTCAATGTAATATTTGTTTGTCATCAGCGCTTCGTCCCAAACGATGAGAACAAGCATACAAGTTAATTCAGCCAAGGCTGTTTGTTTTGGAATGTCAAGTGTGGAACTAGCAGTTGGTGTCAAAGGTGCTTTGAATCGCGAGTGGAAGGTGCGACCGCCGTCGAAAAGTGTTGCAACGATTCTGCTGGAAGCAACGGCGAGTGCAACAACATTTTGAGAGCGGATACGGGCCAAGATCGTATTCAAACAGAAAGTTTTCCCTGTACCGGCGGGTACGTCAATGAAAATGCAGCGTGAACATCCATTTTCGACAGCACCAACAACCTCACGGTAAATCGAACGTTGTGATGGTCGCAGTTTTTGAACATTTATTTTAAGGGTATGGTGCAAGTCATCTTGGTCATATGACAATTCATCTTTAATTTCTCGCGGGTAATTGGTACTCGGTAGCACATCGTTGAGACGTGTAGCATCAGCGCAGGCGGTGGGTGATGGAGGGGTGAGAGCCACGTCAATGAGTTATTTTCCTTCTTTTTGGATGCGACGTTCGATACCAAGGAGAACTGCGACCTTGAGGAGTTATGGTGGGATGTGAAAACCTACAAATTGACGGTTGAAGTCATCTGTCATTTGCTGCCAGTGCGTCTCAAAGAGGGTATCAGGATCGGCAGGTTCAGAATGGAGGATAATGTGAACAAAAAGGTCACGTATCATGGGAGCGTTTGATGTTAGTGCCGTGTCATCTAGAATGCTGTCGAATTATGTGTTATCATTTAGTAAGCCAAGCGCTTGACATGTTGCTTGGAATGTTGGGTATATGTGATCAGCAACAGTACGGAGTTGTGTGAAGCTCTCTGCATCTTGGGAATGCAGCGAATTTAAAAGCATCCGAATGTACAAAGTGTCACCTGCATGCGGGTGAATGGTATATATACGGCCAATTGAATGAGAGCGGTATTTTCTCGAAATCCAGAGTTTTTTGCCTTTGTCATATCGTAATAGATTGATCATGTCTTTGTAAAGCGGTTTTATATTTGACGAGAGAGTAGAGTGCTCAGTATTCCATTTGAGCCATGCAGTAAGTGGTGTATGAGGAGGAGGTGCAAGAGCTGCAATGTATGCATGTGAAGGGTGGAAGAAAACTTGTTGCCGATTTTCTGTGTGAACGGGCAGTGCAGTGACTGTTGGGTACCGTTCAGAAATATCAAAATCGAAGATACGCCAGCATGTTTCAGCAACACCAATGTTGCGCATGTCTTGGTAGACTTGAAGCTCATTAGCTTGGTCAGTTATTTCGGTGACCATTGCTCGATTTGGTCCTTTTAGGATATACTCAAACAGGTAATTGCATGCAGTGTTCGATGCGCAGATTTCAACGTTCATATGACATTTGTAGCGAAGAAGCAAGTATGGATTGTATGGTACAATCCACGAATTGTCGAGGTGAAGTTGGTTGTGTGTAATCTGAAGACCACCTTCGGTTGGGCTCCGGCGACGGTAAATTGGATATCCTGTTTCATCATCCCGGTATGTTTTATCTGCAAATTTTTTTGGGAAATATCTAGTACACTTGCCTTCATGCATGCAAGATCGCAGTGGATTTGAATCACCTCATGGATTATGGATCATAAAGTTTAACACAAGTTCTCGAAGCAGAGGATTTCTCGGGATTTCTGCGGAGACAATTTCTTCAATTTGTTCATGTGTAGATATTTGATAAGATCGGTCAAGAAAAAGAACAATATGGGCGTGTGGCAAACCACGCTTTTGGAATTCAATTGTATAAATATATCCTGTGGAAGGGCCGAAAATGTGTTTATGGTGCAGATCATCTATTAGTTGTCGGAGATAGCCTTTGAATACACGTGAGATCAAATCAGGCCTATTGTTTGCTTGTTATTCCGGGAGGAGTTCGTGTTCAATTTATGGCTAATGTGTGTTTGTTATTATAGTGATGAACAGATCTGGTGATCCAAGTTTCTGTACAATGGTCATTGCATCGTAGTAACGTCGATGTATATCTCGTGGTCCGTCTGTGAAAGATGCAGGGAGTATCGGTCGTCGGCCAACGTTATTAACGTTGACATGCTGCAACACCTGGTCATGGAGATTTTGGTAGTATTAGCGTGAATCTCACGTTGATGTGTGCGAGTATATAATAGGCGTTCTGATTCTATTTTCGCAAATGTCATGCAGACGTATTCCTGGAGCAATCTGTTTGCACGAAAAAATGTATCTCATTCGGAAGATTTGGTGTTCAGATGAAAGGCGTAAAACTGGCATGCTGTTATTCGGTGCATTTCTGATTCGTGAGCAACGTCGATCTCACCAGCCCACCCGTCTTCTCCTGAAGGAAAGAGAAGAACATAGTGTAAGGGATCAAAAACTCGATTAGTTTGATGGATAGATTCGATCTCACCAGTTCATGCATGAATAATAATTTCTCGATTGTTAATATTGTCATCCAATAGCAAACAGAGTTCCAAAAGACCTTCTGGTTTGTTATATCGTTGTCCGTGTTCGTCACTTGGTCAGGCGTCCGGATTGATAACAATTCAGTAAGTATTTATAATATTATCTGGAAATTAAAAAATCGTGATGAAATGAAGGACATATCTATTTTATTGAAGAAGTAGATTATGTAGTCTATGAAGCAGCCGTCGAATGAGCATCAGTGTTGCGAGCGGTGTATCTTCAGGGAAATTTAGACGATTGAGACGAAGGATAGTGGTATGGCCACCATCGTACGGATCATAAATATAAAGTTGAGCAAAAACAGGGGTTGATTGTTAGGAGGGCGAAGAGATCCTAGTTTGTGTTGCAATTGTCCTTGAATACATATCATTGCAGGACCACGACCTGGAGGTGGTGGGATTTCTTTTACACTCTGTGAAGTAAGAGAAAGAGAATTGTTGAATATTCGAGAATGAGATCTCAGGCATCTGGCCTGTGTTGTGTCGTTCCCAAAGGCTGAGGATTTCTGAGGCAGGGGTGTCTTGAGGAGGATATGTCCAGAGTGGAGGTTTGATTTTTCCTTTACAGCAACACAATGTTGTCTAGTTTTTTTTATACGGTCATTTTAATGCGCCACAATATGTACAGGGTGTTCTATTTTGCAATGTGTGTTCCAGGACGGGTATGTGAAGTTGTAATAGGCGGTCTGTGTTGGTACGGCCATTTCGGGGTGTCGGTGTAATTGCGGAGAAGTGCGTTTCACGGTAACGTCAATTATGTTGTCCTCGTAGTGAAAAAGAAGAACGGATCAATGTAGGTGCATCTGTTGCATGACCGGATGGGAGAGAGCAAACACCTATTTAAAAGGAAGGCAAAGAAAAAGAGACACAAGAAGTCATTGAAAACGAAGCCATGTTTTTCAGCAAAGG
>BFEA01000007.1:2050260-2067299 GCA_003427395.1 Chara braunii | reverse complement strand
GACCCTGAGGCAAACGTTGTTCAATTTATTTGTTAAAATCACGAATTTTTTTTTTTTTTTTTTTTTGTGAGAGAGAGAGAGAGAGAGATGATTCTATAAAAGAAATACAAAGAAGATGAGAGAGAAAAAAAGAGAGAGAAAAAGAGAGAGAGAAAGAGAGAGAGAGAGCCCGACCTGCCACGTCGTGGCGCGCGAAGAGAAAGAAAGCAAGACATGACGTCACGTGCCACGATGTTTACCCATTTCCGAACAACAAAGGGTTTATGCGAGAGAGAGAGAGAGAGAGAGAGAGAGAGTTTTCACGGGTTGTCACCGCATGGAGTTGCGAGTTTCCACTTCGGGCTTCGAAAGTTCTCATTTGAATATTTGTTACTACCTTCAAGATATGCAGCGGACCAGCATCCCTGATTTTGCAATCCACCTACATGTGGCGGGTTTGCCCATTTAGGGCCCGAGGTGGTGGCGGGCTTTGTCGAAGTGGAGCGGATAGGAGGAGACTGTGGCGGGCTGGCAGCGGTACCAGCTAAGGACACTGCTCGTCAAGCTTGTGCATGGGGGCGGAAGATTGACGGACCGACTAGTAGCTGGTTCCCTCCGAAGTTTCCATTCGGGATAGTAGAGGGTAGTGGGCAGTCCTACTGCACGACTCTAAGGCCGAGTGCTATGACGGGGGAACAACCGAGGGAGACGATGGGGCAGGCGCTGTGCTAATATCGGGGGCATAGCGCTGGCATCGAGAAAGGGCTAGCGGGCAGTGTTTGAATCTGGGCGCAAACTCGCGCCAGAAACACTCAAAGGAGAAGACGAAGGAAAGAAATGAGACAGAGACAGCGCGACATTGTAAGGAGGAGAAAGCAAAGATGGCAAGGTAGTGGAGGAAGCGGAATGAACATGGACGCTAACTCGCGCAGGTGCATTCGGATCTTAATGAGGAAGGGGCGAGAACGATGGCGGGGAAGAAAGCGGGTGTATAGGAGCGAAGAGCGATTCTCACTCGAATCCTCACAGAATTGAGTGAGGAACGATGCCATTTCAACATTGTTGGGCTGGGTGAACCAGGTTACGAGGTTAGTTTTAGAGGGACGTTAGTAGATTAGAACTTTGTAGAGAAAGACAGTGTGCGGAGACATGGAGGAAAGGAAGGAGAAGAAGAGAAAAAGTGTATATCCCGCTCGTTTTTGGATGGATTTAGGGGATCAAACATGCGATTCTGCGGTTTTGGCACACTGCGAGCTGAATGAAAAGCCCAAAATCGCACCTATAGGGCTGGTTTGGGCAGTATAAGCATCAAGGGTCAAGCGGGGATGTTAGCAGGAGTCGAATATGGCAGAAATACGAAAAACGAATCTTCGCTCGATTCTCAACGAAATCGAGCGAAATGAGATGGTAAACGGGGGTTTTTGATAACTGCGAGCTAGATTAGGAGGTTCGTCTGAGAAGAAGGTTAAAAGAAAGGAACGTTAGTATAGAGCAAGACTGCATGAGAATGTCAAGAGGCATGGCGGAAGCAGGAAAACGAACGTTGTGGGAACGTGCTAGCTTGAGGTTCGGACCATTGCGCATTCGGTGATGATGTTGGATTTAGTAATAGAGTAATAGATTAGAAGAACCGAGTGTAGGAGCTGCATGCAAATAGGAGGGGAGAAATGTGGTGTACCTGACCCTCCTTCCAGATGAAGTTTCATTTTTTTTTTTTTTAATAAGCCAAAGCGATCGAAATAACGGGGGAGGGCGGTGTCAAGCGCATCGGCCCTCGTGCAAGCGAGGGTCCTCCCGGCCATGTCACGCATAAGTTTAACAAAAACAAAATGTGAGACAACTTAGGAACGACGCAAAATAATCCCGCGAGCCGCCAATACGGTCGTGGTTGCGTCGTCCCTTCGCCGCTCTAACGCGGTGCGCCAGCTGTACATCTCGTGGTCCCCTACGACAGGATAGGTTTCCGCGGGGCATAAGCTTTCCTTCCCTAAGGGGTTGTCACCACCCTTAGGGGCGTATCCTTACCGAGCTACTGACCCACATGCGAAAGTTTTTAGATGCAATTGCAGAGGTAGGTCGGCCGAGGGCGTTTGCATGTTCGTTGTAGTATAGATACGCTTGGTTAACGCCAAGCGAACCCGACGTCGTCAGTTCCTTAGGGTGTTGATCTCCCAAGTGCGAATCGAACGCCGGTCGACTAGGACGGTCTCAACCAAGCGTGAAACCCAACATTAATCATAGTCCCTTTAACACACAATCAAAAGAAATAAAATAAAACATCTGCATATACTTACATCGTAAAGAATCAACCTTTGACCATCTCAGGTCAAACACCCCAAAACAATCATGCAACCGCCAACAACAAGTTGGCTATTGACGATAATATAAATGCAGCCGACAAGGTAGTCGGCTTCCTAAATTTTAACTTGATGACACGGGTTGCCAAAGTTATTCGTTTCAGCCTACTGCCGACGTGAGATTCAACGCACATACCAGTCTTCATCCGTTTCCAATGTTTTTGGATGACAAGTTGCTTTGTGCATGATTCTTCATCAGGGGCATTGCTTGAAGTGTTGCATGCCTCTCCCTCTACGAAGTGGTCAGAGGTACTCCTCCTCCTCGTCTGAGCGCAAGACTCAGATCTCAGAAGTCGAGCCGTCTCCACCGAATCGGCAAGTACCCCCCAGTAGACTCATCTATTGCAGCCGAAGCAGGCTTGGCCTGCCATATTTTCCGTTAGTCAGCCGCACTGCCCCCGAGCCGACGGCGTCCTAGCCCAACGACTTGTGGTCTAGCCCATGAGCCTTAGCTGCGTACGCGGTACCTCCATGACCTTTGAAAAAAAAAAAAACACTTCCTAATTTTCTCGCGCCGTCGATCTAACCCCTGACGCCACCACCTTTTTGACCTACTAAAGCCCTGAATTGCGCGTCTTATCAAGCTTGCGTCAGTCTTTTAGATAGGATAGTCTAGCTTTAGTCTTTCCACGACCGCTTGCCCCTGTGGCCCTATCAAGAACTGCTAACAACCCGCCATACTAGCAACTAAATTCATTTAAGTCAGACGTCAACGACATCTGATTCACAAAAAGTCTTAGTCACTTGGGTTGATCTGAATAAACTTTGGCAAACATCAGTCACATGAAGTCCTCCAATTCAACGAAAGAGTTGGACAGTGTCTGACTTTAAAAAACCCCGGTTGCCCCGACCGCGGGCCGTGAAGGTTCGGGACTTATCTGTGCATTGATGCGTGGCTTGCCCACCGATTGTCGAGAGGGGGAATGAAGGGTCGGCCAAGGGGTGAAGACTTACCTGTGGATCAATGCGTTGCCCGTCCAGATAGTGACTGTGGAGTGACGTCAACCGCGCGATGGCAAGGTTGGTTGTTGGTCGGGGCGTAGATGTGAACACGAGGGCGGACAGTAGACCGAGAGTTTAACAGAAAGGCAACCGCGGTTACATAGTGTTATCGAACACACCGTTTGTGCTCTTAGTGTAGGCTAAGTACGCTCATGACCTCACTGATTCATCACCTCATGATTACTTTAGAGCGTCATTATACATGCCGTGACTCCTCCCTGATCCGTGGGGGAGCTTCAAGTTGTTCGTTCATACAGAAGTGACAGACTGACGCCAAGGTGGAGTCTCCTACTCTCACAACTCAAGATTGAGTTATGGATGTTTGAAAGGAGAAAGGGTGTATAAAAGAGGAAGTAGGAGGAGGGGTAGAAGAGTTAGAAAAAATAATTAAGGAATTAACTATTTGGCAAATGGAGTTGGTGGTGTAAATGGGGGTGACATTAGTGTGTGATTGAGGGACTGTGGATCGCGCGGGCAGTTTGATCACTGTGGTATCCTTGACAGTGGTTTGACTGTGTGGCCAGCCGTGTTGCCTTGTCAAGATTTCTGCTATGAATGGTTGCTACGGCTACTGCGGACCTTGGTGTCTGCAGTTGGGTTTCTGTTGAGACAGATTGGGGGGCCATTACTGTCGCGTTCCAGGCTCAGTCATATTACTATCCCAGGCTATTTCTACTAGCGGACTGCTGAAGTTTTTGGAGTACTGTTGACCGGGTGCTTGTAACTTATTCCCACTTGATTTAGGTTGTGCATGTTTTTGCATTTCATTGTGCACTGCGTGATGCCTTGCTACTGCGTTTTCGTTGCGTTTACGTCCGTCTTCGAGTAAGAAGACAAGGGTGTGCTCTATTCGAGAGAAACCTTTCTAGGCTGCGTAGCGGCGTTTAGACCACGAGAAACGGTAGTATCATCGAAGGTGGAGGGCTAGGTTCTGCGAGGAGGTAACCGCCGCGATTTGGAGGTTCATCAGAGCGTTATCTGCCTTGCGCTTGGTCGTGGTTTGACTACCGATTGCTCGTATTGTCCATCATTGCGGGGCCCTCAGACGCATGAAGGTATTGAGGCAATCTTTTAGGAGTTGAGTTTGTCCCTCTCCTGTATCTCGAGAGTCTAAAACCCCTCCTTCTATCTATCTTACTCTCAGTCTAATCCTGTTAAGAGAGGAAGGCGGCATGCGGGATTGCAATCCGTAGGACCGCGTCAAGACTCTGTCGGGAGTCAACCCACCGATTGAGGGAGCTCTGCTGGAACTCAGGAGGAGTTCTGGAGGCAGGGAATTGAAAGGTAACCATTGATTTCCTTCTATAAATCCGTATAACCCCTAACTATATTTCGTGCTATGATTGACTGGGTATATTGCCTATCTCCCTACTTTGACTTTCAGTTTGATTTAAGGACATAAATCAGACTTGATAAAAGAATGGTTGTGCAAATCCAATTTCAGTTTTTATTGTATTGGCTGAAAACAGATTGTGGGATTGCATCTGGGGAAGGTTGGGAGGAAGGCAGTTTTGCTTGTGTCTGACTGGGTCAATCAAAGGTTGGGCAAGTCTCCATAAGTTTGGGGAGGCCCAGTGCTATGTTTATTTTTGAGTTACCTGGAGAACCAGACATGTTTCATAAGTTTGGGTGGTCTTGTTGCTCTGACTTGCGAGGGCTGTCTGTGGATGACTTTTCAGGGGCCAAGCATCTTCCATAAGTTTGGGTGGCTTGAACGCCTTGTTTACTTTGGGTTTCTTCCAGTTTCTTTTGGTTCTAAACGAGGAGGTTTGAGCACGTTCCATAAGTTTGGGTGGCCTGGTCGCCTAGTTTACTTTGAGTTTCTTCCAGTTTCTTTTGGTTCTAAACGAGGAGGTCTGAGAATTTCGCATAAGTTTTGGTGGCTCAGCCTCTTCCTGCTTTGGATAAGAGAAAGAATCGGACGGAGGACTGCAAAGGTTCCATAAGTTTGGGTGGTCTTGGTCCAATGTCATGCACATGCTGAAACCAAAAAGTTATAACTTGACTATACTTTATTACTATCCTACTTATGAACAGGTTAGTCAGACAAGGTTCCATAAGTTTGGGTGGTCTGACTATAGTTTATCACCAACTGAAGAGAGTACTAATTAAGAGTAAACTTGTAATACGAAGGGGCAGACTGAATCTCGAGCTAAGGATGATCGGTTCAGTTATATGCTACCTCAAAAGACTAAGTGCAGATAGTTATATAAAACTTAGATACTTAAATAGTTCAGGACGACTAGGATGGCCTAGTCATATGCCCAAAGAAGAGAAAAATTGTTTTGCCCTATGAGCTAGACATGTTCCATAAGTTTGGGTGGTCTAGCTTTATGCCCTATTTAAACTGGGTATAAAGGGATAAATCATTGAGAGACTTTGAACTATTGTTTGATAAGATGATTTTGGGATGGTGAGAGTACTTATATTTGTGGTTTGGCCTTGCATGTGACTTAGTGACGTTACGACTTAGTCTGAGTTTCAGTTTGACAGGTAGTTGTTTTAGATGCTCACCACGTGCTAGAGTCATAGAAGTTAGCTTCAATTCCTGCAATTTTTTAGCTAATTTTTTTTTACTTAGGACAATTTCTGCATTTTCTGGGATCATTTATTATATTTCGTGTTATATAATCATTTATTATACTTCGTCTTATATAAATATTGGTAAGTCACTTTCTCAATGAGAAGCACTGCTGAATTTTTTACAAAACCAAAGAGTTAGTCAAATTTAGATTTTCAAAAGCTCAGTTTGTCTAAATTATATACATGACTTAGTAAAAATTTGGGAAGTCTCATTTTTCTAAAGGGGGTGCTGCCCAAATTTTTATTGATTGAAGGAGTTAAAACAAAATTGAACTTTTGGAAGTCAAAGTTATTTTCTATACTTTTTAATTTAGCTTTGAATAAATCTTGGAATAACACTTTCTCTACGGGAATCACTGCCGAAATTTCTACAAATCTAAGGGGTTAGTTGAACTTTGTCTTGAAGTCGAACTCAAGTTTGACTTCTGAGGTCCTATCTGACTTAGTATAAATCTGGGAGTTCTACCATTCTAAAGGGAGTACTGCCAAAATTTTTACTAATTCAGGGAGTTAGACAAAATTTGATTTTTTAAAATTAGAGTTTGGTTTTTGTTTTCATATTTGAGCGAGTATCAATTCTGAGAAGACACTTTTCCTACGGGAAGTGGTGCCGAAATTTTCTTAGTTTAAATGAGTAAGACTATATTTTGATAGTTGACAATTGTGGTAATTCATCCTGAATAGGGGAAATACTGTCATAGTTCTACATTGCGGTGGGCACTGGCTTAGAGGTAGGCCTAGGCTTAGCTTGTAGGTTTAGGCTTAGCTTGTAGGTGGACCTTAGATGAGAATGTGTTAGGGAGATTCACTCTCCATACACTGATGATTTAGCTTGGGCATTGACTTGTTTTATGACACAGGCCTTCTTTGGACACTCGATTCAGGATTTGGAATAAGATTCAACTTGATCTCAAGAGGATCATCTTCTGTTATCACTAATAACAAGTCGGTTGACGATTCGTCAGTTTTCGACCCAACTCCAATTCACTCTTGTCACTGAACCTAAAGGCTTCAGCCTTGTGATTTGAACTGTTTTGTTGTATTTCCGTCCGGACTTTATTTGAATAACCATCTAAAGAAAAGTATTGAGTATTTTATTTTGAGGAGTTGCACAAGAGTGAGGCTTGAATGGCTAAAGCGAGGGGTAAGAGTGCAGAGAATGGCTGAAGTTGACGCCGTGCAGTGCACGGACTTTTGGCTGAATCTTTGATGTGATTGTAGATATGTTTGGTGATTCGTACTTTGGATTTGACTGCCTGCACTCACATACATATATATATGGCTGAGAGGAGTCCCACTCTGATTGTGAGAAGTGATCGTCACATATTTATAACCCTCTCTCTATATATAAAAAAATATGTCTTGAGTGTTTCGCGCGACCTACTGTGACCGCGAGTAAGAGTTAAACAGATTATGTTTTTGAGAGAAAAAAGAGATCCTCTTTTATCCTTTTCTTTTATAGTTTTTTTATAGTTGAACGTTGTAGTCTGTGGCAGCCGTTAAAGTCAACCCTCTTGATTTATCTCGATGCCCTAGATGAAAGAGCTGGTCTCCAAGGCAATAAGAGACGATTAACAACACAGCTATGAACCTGTGTACCACCCAGTCTCCGCAGGGTGCAGAAGAGGGTGTGGTTCTCAACCGCACTTGGCGGTTGTCCAACGTCGAGAGATCATTCGCTCAAGGCGCGTGCCTGCCGAATGCGACCCTCGAGATTAACGAGGACCGCATGAGTATGGGTACTATATAGTACGTCATCATTGCGTCGGCTTGTGTATGCTTGCATTGAGAGTCCATATGAGTTAGCCCTGCGTCAGCGCGGTTTTATACTAAGTCTGGTGCGCGACGCCTATCCGATTTCTGCATCGGAGAGTTATGGGATGACTACTAAGGGACTAGGAGTGTGTTGCATTATTTGTTCTGTGTCGTTTTTTGAACGTGTGAGTGTGTGTGTTTTTATTTTTATGTCTTTAGAGTGGTGTATGCGTGGAGTGTGGGATGCGTCATACTCGACCAGCGACGAGTCGCACTTCGGATCTAACCCCCCAAGACTTCGGTTCGCTTGTGGGTTCGATAGAGGCGTAAAACCGCACGTATCACCTATGCTATTGCGAACGAGAAACACCCTCGGCTGGTCCACCTCTGCGATTGCAATTGATTAACTTTCGTATTCTAGACTGGTAGCTTGGCGGGAAACGCCCACAGAAGAGAGGTGACAATTCCCGTAAGGTGGAGGTAAGTCGTGCCTCGTGTAGGCCCTATCCTGTCGTAGGGGCTCGCAAGAGGTATGGCTGGTGCACTCGGCCGGAGCGGCTTGCGGAAGCTCCATGTGTATTCGCGACGAGGATCAGACCAACTCCTGCGTGACGAGCTCGGAAGGGTCTCGCCCCGTTTCCTGCGGTGCCAAACCAATGCGCTCGACAGTACCGTGAGACAGATTCCTCGACCACTGAGGCCGGGATGCTAAGTGACGACAAATGTTAACACAACGCGTACGATAAATAATAAGATTTAATAAAAGTTAAAAGACTTCGGTCGCAAGGTCTGCGAGTGGTTGCGCGAGATGCAGAGGGTACGATATAAAACCGGTCAAAAGTTCAAACGGTAACACAAAATAAATCAGTTCGAGCCCAAGGATGTCTAACCTAGCACTCCTAGCCTAGACTCAAAAACAAACTTGAAAAATTAATATAACTCCGACCATGCGGTCGGGGCAGATAAGGAAAAACATGATCCCTACCATACCAGGCAGCGACTACCGATGCCGGCCTAGACTAACCATAAAAGGCAGGCCATAAATTTGTTATGCCCGTAAAACCAAACCTTGTACTCTACATATGGCAGGTTTTTTCCTATCTTAACCAAACTAAGAGCTAGCCAAATAGGTACAGGTGCGCCGAAGGTACGGGGATCGAGTTCATCGTGCCCTCTCAACATACTTTTTTTGATGAAAAAAACAAGGTAGGCCCGACCCTTTAAAAACCCCGCCTTCGATCAAACCGTGACTTGTAGATCATGTGTGAGATTATTAGGAATGAGGATTTGGGCACGTGCCCGTGGCAGAAACTCGACAGTTGTCCGCACGAGGCGCGACCGGGTTTTAGTTCGATAGTTCGTAGGGTTGGAATACTGCCTAGGATAAGGATAAAGTTCACGAAGTCAAAAGGAAATCGGTAAGCAAACGAGAACTATGAGGACAAAACACGTAACACAGGTACACCTACGTGAGTGTTGAGACAGTTGGAGTAGAGCGAACTAACTGACTTTGAGCGTAGATAATCCTAACCTCTGTATTCTGACTACTAACGTAAGTATTTTCACCTACTATGTGAACACAAAAACTGAGTCTGCCCAGATGTGAAGGGCAGGTTTTTCGGCCTTGGGAGACTAACAGGGTACGGTGGAAGTTCACCGACGCTTACAGAAGCAAGATCGGGGAAAGTCACGGACGAAGCCCGAGTTGGTAAACATTCATATAGGATGAGGCGAGCGTGAACAAGAAAACAAAGGCGTAAGCGAAGGAATCTTAGTGCACTAACTGCGAGCGGATGTATGAAAGAGAAGAAGATATCTGACGAAGGCGCAGAGAAAGCAACGAGGGCTAACAAAGATCAGAAAATCACCGGGGCAAGAGCGAGTAGCACCCGCGTGGAAAAGGAATGAGAAAAGGAGGCGAGGTGATAAGAGGACACTTGGTGGGAGAGGAAAGATTCAGAGAAGGAGGAAAGGGAAAGACCCACCCGCTCGACAATCTGGTCGCAGTCGATAGAGGTAGTGCTTTCAACGTGTACTGTGGAACATATCTCGTGAAGGAGTTCGTTTTCCTCGGCGATATCACTCGATAGGATATCGAAGGAATCAGATCAACAGAGGTAAGTTCCTTCGACTTGTAAATCTATACATCTAATAATCATTAAGCCCCGTGATCGCTATTACCAAGAAGATATTATTCTATTGATATCTAGTCAAACACAGGCTAGTAAGGTGACGAGAGGAAAGAAAAATTGAAGAAAAAAAAAAAAAAGGAAGAAAGAGGGAGCAAGAGAAACAACCCTTACCTCCGAGTGAAAATACTGATCAACAACCTTGAAAGTGAATGTATTTTCTTCGTGACCGTATCGAAATCGGGAAGGGAACCTGTATATGTTATTTATTATCATTATTATTATTGATCGTTATTTTGATTAATAACGATAGTATTAAAAATATTATATTTATCATTTTTATTTTTTTCCCCTCTTATGCTTGACTGAAGATTCCGCTAACATACATTCGGTTTTATTATTTTTATTACAAGTAAAGGCGCGTCGCGGGCCATGCCCGCTGCAAAGTGTCAAGAGGGCAGAAGCGAGCGTAAACAGCAGTACACAGTAAGAATAGGCTCGAGACTGAAAGTCGAATGATAGGAAAGAGGTATTCAACATACGTATTTTTATTGTTCGTCTCTTTTCTTCTTTTTCAACCGTAGCAAACAAGTTTTCTCTATCTTTCTCCTGTTCTCTCTTTCTCTCTTTCTCTGTCTCTCTCTTTTCTCTCTCTCTCTCACGCACCTTGTGTCAAAGTTATGAGAAGCTTCTATTTTCTTTGGTGACTGCGGCCAGAGCGTAGCAGCAAGGGTAAACAGTGTCGAGCGCATCGGTCCGGCACCGCGAGTGGCAGTGCGGGACCCTCTCGGCCGCGTCACGCAGGAGTTGGACCAACCTCGTCACGAATACACAAATGGAGCGTCCTTGGGCCTGTCTCTTATACACATCTAGATGTGTATAAGAGACAGCTCACGCACCTTGTGTCAAAGTTATGAGAAGCTTCTATTTTCTTTGGTGACTGCGGCCAGAGCGTAGCAGCAAGGGTAAACAGTGTCGAGCGCATCGGTCCGGCACCGCGAGTGGCAGTGCGGGACCCTCTCGGCCGCGTCACGCAGGAGTTGGACCAACCTCGTCACGAATACACAAATGGAGCGTCCTTGGGCCGCCCTGTTCGAGTGCGTCAGCCATACCTCTCGCGAGCCCCTACGATAGGATAGGGCCTACGCGAGGCACAACTTACCTCCACCTTACGGGAGTTGTCACCTCCCTTCGGTGGGCGTATCCCCGCCGAGCTACCAGTCCACAGTACGAAAGTTAATCAGTTGCAATCGCAGAGGTGGAGCAGCCGAGGGCGTTTCTCGTTCGCTGTAGCATAGGGGGTACACGCGGTAAATACGCCCCTATCGGACTCGCACGCGAACCGACCTCTTGGGGGGCTGAAGTCCCAAGCGCGACTCATTGTCGGTCGACTAGGACGTATCCCACACCCCACGTGCACACCACTTAACAACCACACGACAACAACACGCACACATACACACGAAACGACACAACGCAAACAACGCGACAACGCTCCTTTCCCCTCGCTAGCCAACCTATAACTTCCTGACGCGGAAATTGGATAGGCGTCGCGCAGGAGACTTAGTATAAAAATCACGCGGACACAGGGCTAACTCATATCGACTCGCGATGCAAGCGCACGTAAGCGGTCGCAACGATGGCGTACCACGTGGTACTCGTACTCTCGCTGTCCTCGTTAATCTCGAGGGTCGCGTTCGACACTCAAGTGTCGGCTGACACGCGCCTTGAGGGTTAATCTCTCAACGCTAGACAACCGCCATGCGTGGTTGGAGACCACACACCCTCTTCTGCACCCTTATGCAGAGCGGGTGGTACACAGGCCCATGCCTGTGGTGGTAGTCGTCTCTCGCGGCCCTAGGGGTGAGTCCTCCCCGGGATCTGGGTGAAAATCAAGGGGTTTGACTTTGACGGCTGTCACGGACTACAACGTCCAACTATAAAAAATCTCTAAGAAGCAACAAGACTCGCACGAACCCAAGAAGAGGGGATAGGGCAAAGGTCTTATGGCCTTTAAAACAAAAAAAACTCATGGCCTTGGGACACACTTCCCGTTTGTGGGCGGTGTCGGCGGCCTACGATAATCCCAAGCGCTGCGCCTACGCGCAAGCCCGACGGTCCCATAACTTTTAGACGTTGGGGCGGTGAGGCGTCGCGTGCGGGGCTCTGATATAAAACTGTGCGGCCGCAGGCCAACCCTATGCCAACCACTGATGCGAATCATATGTGGTAACCGTGGCATCGGCCTAGCGATGTTGAATGGCTGAAGGAACCCATCGCGAAGGGCTACCCCTCACGATATTGAATGGCTGAAGGACATGCCGTTCGGCCCTCGCGACATTTCCGCCCTTCAGGCGGAGTGCCCTGCCGGCCAAAGTAAATAGGCTCTATGCGAGGGGAGACTCCTCCCCTTCAGGGCCTGGGGCTTGGGATGTCCTGGACAAGGACCTTGAATCCCGACCCAGGACCAACGTCCGACTAAGAAATCCCCAAGACGCAGAATAGGCAGGATGGAGGGTTTTCCCTGTCCGTCAATCCCAACTCTCACGCAGTTGCTAACATGACCTTTTAGGCCTCCCGAACACTCATCATACGTATATGCACACATACATACGGAAGGGGGATAGAGTTATGATGATCACTTCTCACAGGCACAGTGGGACCCCTCACAACCATGCATATGTATATAGAATCGTAGGCAGTCCAAATCCAAATCCGAGCCACAGGACATACCTGCAACCACACCAAGAATCAAGTGACAAAACACACACTACACGGAGTTAACCCCAACCATTCTCTATGCTCATACCCCTTCGCTTTAGCCATGCAAGCCCCAACCGCCAGTCCAACCAACCTCAATTAAATACTCAGTACCTTTGTTAAGTAACCATTCAATAAAAGTCCGGGTGAAACCCTTAACAAACAGTAAAAACCACCAGGGCTAAAGCCTTTTAGGTTGAGTACGGGGAATGAGTTGAAATTGAGTCGAGGACTGACGAATCGGCAACCGACCTTTTATCAGTGACAACAGAAGACGATCCTCAAGGGATCAAGCTGAATCTAGTCCTGATCTTGAATCGAAAGATCAAGACGACCTGTAACACATGACAGGTCAATCCCCAAGCTGAGATCATGAACGTATGGAGAATACGACTCCATAACATATTCTCACTCAAATCCTCCTAGCTAGCCAGGCCTGAATCTACCTCGAAGCGGTGCCCAAAGCAAAGGCAGACCCTGGCTGAATCTTTCCTATTTAGGGTGGATCGCCAGAATCGTCACCTGTCAAAATGTAATCCAACTTCGCTAATTTAGGAAAATTTTGGCAGCGCTCCCCGTAGGAAAAGTGCCTTTTCAAAATTTTTACCAGCTCGAATATCAAAAGAAGAAGTATTCCATAACTCTTGAAAATCAAATTTTGTCTATCTCTCTGACTTAGCAGAAATTTGGGCAGCCCCCCTCTTTGAAATTGGGGATTTCCCAGATTCGTACCAAGTCGAAGTTGAACTGAACCCCCAACCTTGGGTTCAACTTAGACAGAATCTGGCTAACTCCTCAGTTTTGCAGAAATTTCGGCAGCACTCCCCCTAGAAAAGTGCTTCCCAAAAATTCATACAAAGCCAAGTTTAAAACCTAAGACTAACTCTGACATCCCAAAGCCCAGTTTTGTCAAACTCCCTGAATTAGCAAAAATTTTAGCAGCACTCCCTTTAGAAAAGGAGACTTTCCAGATTTTTACTAAGTCGGATATGACGAAAAGACAAACTGAACTTTGACAAGTCGAAAATTTGTCTAACTCCTTGAATCTGTAGAAATTTCGGCAGCGCTTCCCGTAGAGAAAGTAACTTACCAGAATTTATACAGGTTCAAGTATAGTATCGGCCCTCAGAAAAATGCAAAAATCGATCTAAGTAAAATAAAATCAGCTCAGAAAATGCAGAAATTGACCTAACTCCTATCGCTCTAGCACGTGGCGAGCCTCTAAAGCAACTACCTGTCAACCTGAAAATCCAGACCAAGTAGTAATCTCACTGAGGCACATGCAGGCCAAACCACGAAGGTAAGTACTCTCACCATCCCCAAGCCAGTCTGAACAAACAATAGTTCATGATCTTTCAGTGAGTTATCTCCTCATACCCAACTTACATACGGCATAGGTCAGGGCACCTAAACTTACAAAGCGCACCAAACTTAACCACGCCCAAAGTCAGAATACCTAAACTTATAGAGCGTTCTGACTTGGCCAGGTATACACAAACAGAGGGCACAACTACTTCTCTTTTCTTTGGGCGTCCGACTAGACCACTCGAGTCGCCCTAAGCTGTTTAAATAGCCAAGTTATATATATATATATATATATATGAACTTAATCTTCAAGGGGGCATAGGGCTGAGCCGCTCAACTTAGAACATTGCTCAGCCTGCCCAAGTATACCTTCAGTTGTATCTCTTTAGTTGTACTCTCTCCTGTTGTGATAAGCTATAGTCAGGCTACCTAAACTTATAGAGCAGCCTGACTAGCCTATTCTTAATAACATAGTAACATAATATAGCCAAGTTATATCCATTGGGTTTCAACATGTGGGAGGCATTGGGTCAGACTACCTAAACTTATAGAGCGGTCTGATCCTCAACCAGGTTCGTTTCTCTCTGATCCAATCTGTGCGAGGCAGTGGGATAGGCTACCTAAACTTATAGAGCAGCCTGTCCCCTGCCAGAATTATCCGCTAAAAACAAAACAAGAGAAGGGTTGAACCACCTAAACTTATAGAGCGGTTCACACCTCCTCGTCCAGCACCAAAGAAATTGCGAAAACCCCAAACAAAGCGAGGCAACCCAAGGTACCTAAACTTATAGAGCGCCTTGGGTTCTTGAAAGCCACTCATAGTCAAACCCCCACAAGTCAGAGAAGTCAGAACACCTAAACTTATAGAGCGTCCTGACCCTCCATGCAGTTCATAGCACCAGGTCTCCCCAAAAACAGCCATTTCGTCAAAACGGACATATTATATTTTTTGAAGGAAATCAAAACTGACATTTTTTGCCAAAATCCGGTCGGAATTTTTTGCTCCTGGGGGTCCGGCGTTCCCAAAACGCCGGACCCCCCTGGTCTATGGTTGAGACCAGATACTTTTTTTTTTTTTTTTYTTGTATCTGGTCTCAACCATAGACCAGGGGGGTCCGGCGTTTTGGGAACGCCGGACCCCCATGAGCAAAAAATTCCGACCGGATTTTGGCAAAAAACGTCAGTTTTGATTTCGTTCAAAAAATATAATATGTCCGTTTTGACGAAATGACTGTTCAAACTTATGGGGACATCCCAGCCCTCCAGAGCTTCAGGCTACCTAAACTTATAGAGCGGCATGAGGCTCCATGCAGTCCAAAAATAAACAAAGCGTTGGGCTTCCCCAAACTTAAGGGGACCTCCCAGCCTTAATGACCCAGTCAAGCTGCACACAATACTGCCTTCCTCCCAACTTTCCCCCAGATACAACCCATCTCATTCATAGTTTGCTTTCAGGCAATCAACAAACCATAGAAAGATATACAGGTAGGGGTTATAGAAGGGTTTATAGAGGGAGTCAAGGGTTTACCACTCAGTTCCCTGCCTCCAGGACTCCGCCTGAGTCCCGGCAGAGGTCCCGCAATCGGTGGGGCGACCTCCCACAAAGGCCTTGGCGCGGGTTACGGGCCACACGCCCGCCTGCCGCCTTCCTCTCAGAACCAAGGACCAGACTTAGAGTCGGGGAGGCAGAAGAAGAAGTTTCAAACTCTCAGACTCAGAAAAGAACCACTCAGACTCGCTTGAGAGGGTTTTCAATTCTTCCGCGCCTGAGGGCCCCGCAATGGCGGCCTAGTAGCAACCGCTTGACCCAACACCAGTCACACTGTCGATATCAACCCCCCCCCCCCCCTTTTTTGCAATGAGGTTGCAGCCGTGCGGCTCTAAACAGCGGTGCTCAAACCGCGTACGCCTTCGCAAAGATCCGGAGGTGCCCAGCGAACCCGCGCCTCGGGGTGCAGCGGAAGCCCAGCAAGCACAACACACAGCGGGCCTGCAGCAGTCCGCACAGCCGAATCAACTGCAGCACATCAACCCACCGGTAGGTGCAGCAACTGCTGTAGCCTAAAGCCTGCTCAAGCAGACAGCAGGGCTCCCAGGAATTTGCAGATCGAAAGGCGGCCACACTTCGTCTGCCTCAACCACCCGCAGTATAGAAGGTAGACCTGCAAGCTCGTAGCCCGCTTTGCCCGACAGTATGCTGGTTAGCAAATGGATCCCCTATCCCCCTGCTCCTTGGCCAATGTAACGAGCCGTGCTATCGCCTGCAGGTAAGTCTCCCCTCCCTTTCTCTCCCTCTCAGCATTCCCCTGTTCCCCCAAGCATCCTTCACCAATTGTCCATCGCTCTCCTTGCCCTGCTTCCCCTCTCAATACGGCCTCCAACTCAAGTTCCCGAAGCCTACTGGTAAGTATCCCTCCCTCTCTGTACCCGCAGGCGTCGACCAATCGGTGGAGTGGCGCTTTCGGCCGGCAGGTAAGTCCCCGGCAACAGTCCGCCTGGCATTACACCCCTTAGCAGAGTAGGACTAATACAACTGAATCTTCCACAAGAAAGCGGAGAGATTCATCCCCTCTTCCAGCACTCCCGAGCGCTGACCCCAACAATCGCGCTAGAAGACTCCGTTACTCCCTCGTCAAAGCCAATGCTATTGCTCAGCTAGCCGTTTCGCAGTGCCCGACCATATCCATCCCTTCGTGCTATCACTGCGCAGCAGTTCCTCCCCCTTACTCTCTATCTATTAACTTCTTAACCAAACTGACCCCAACTTCGGGTCCACCGTAGCGAGGAACCCCGAACTCGCACCTCCGCTCGTTCGTTCTCGCCAAGCAATCGAGCGATGTCACCGCCCTTCCTTCGCACTTCTCTGTCGCTACCACCTCGAGTCCCGAATGCACCTGGCACCGCCCACCGACTGGGTGCAGTCAGCCTGCTTCGCCACCCTTGCGCCCTCCTTAGGTACCTGGCACACTTTCCAGCCCGGGTTCAATCGCCCTCCCCTCGCTGCTAGCGCTGCCTCCCAAACGCTTGGTGTTGCGCCTGCCTGACCGCCTCCTCCCTCGCTCGTTCTCCTCTCCGTCATGTCCCTCTCGCTCGCCCGCTTCCTCATTCGACCCCGCTATGTTGTCGTCAACACACCGACTCACTGCGCACGAACAGCGACGGAAACTCC
>BFEA01000007.1:2030277-2049275 GCA_003427395.1 Chara braunii | reverse complement strand
ATACGACAAAAGAAAAAAGCGGGCAAGGGAATAAGAAGAGCACAAAAACAGACCGAATCTGATATAAACGAAAATCCCCCCCCTTCTCTTTCACGCGTGCACCTGGTCCGACTCACGTCCGGGGTCATCCCCGGACTCTTCGTGTCAATTCGGTTGTTTCTAAGGCCTGCCCCACAATTACCACCCACCCCCATACACGGGGGTCAGAACATCAATATAGATCGGGACAAGATCTTGCCAACGGGGGCAATACCACCCAAAATTTTCAGGCCGCGCACAGACCCCACTGGCGCTCCCTTAGTCCCGCAATGAGGGCCCGCGACCGACTCTCCCGATAATCAAAACAAGAAAACAAAAAACAAAAAAGGGGATAGTCCCGCGGGACCCTCAACCCCTTTTTCTTCTCGTCGCTCCATCGCTCCCATGCCGCCGTCAGCTGGCCTCGTTCCTCGTACCTCAGCCGCAATAATCCGATGTCGTAACCAATAGGGCTAAGCCCAAGCTTGGTACTGGCAGGCGCGGCCTCCCATATAAGGGGTTGCCGCGAGACGCTCCGGGCCAAGATACCACCCTGGCCGCTTCTTGGACCCCATTTGTTCCGACGGCCCCGAAGTGTCCGCGTCGGTCTACCACCCCGTGTCATGGCCGTCCCATGCGACTACCTGCGCGCCAGCCCTATTGCTGAGTCGCTCGCGCCGATCAAAACGAACTTTCATCCCCTAACCAAAGTCGGAACACGATCCGGGTCGATCGGCTTTCCTGGCCGCCCATTCTATTAGAAAAATCACATGCGCGCCTTAAATATTGCGCCCACCTACTCCTACCGGGACAAGGCAAACCTTGGCCCGCGCGCGAACGACCCTCACATTTTTCCGCACGGGCACTCAAAGTCCAAGTTAACCGAGCCTTTCTGTCACTTGCAAAAACCAGGGCGGATACCCTTGTAAGGGTATTCGCGCCGACAGCTTACCGTACCATATTAAGCGACGTCCCCGTCGCGTTGCCAAATCAAAAAGCTATAAATTGCCATTACATTTTAAATGCTGACGAGATCAGAACCAATCCGGTTAGCTGGAAGACTCAGGGTTGAGGCCTCCATCAAACCGTGCCAACACAACTATATGTTGCCAGGGTTTCAACCTGGGTTTCCATTGCCCCAACACCAGGGCGTCGGTGTATTACGCATCAATACTACAGCATAAGTTCCAAAGGCCCCCAAACCATCCTCTTCCCCTTTGTCCTAGACAACCGCCGTACTCTCGTTGGGTGTCCCAGCTAGGCTCTTTCTCGCAGACAGAGCCATAACTAGGGACGCGGACTTTTGAATGGGACCTGTGAAGGCATTCTTGCCTTCTTTCAACAATCTTCTCACCATCAAGCAAAATGCATGTATATATAGCTTATAGCCTCTCTCTTTTCTCTCTGCAGTCTAGTACAGAAACGTCAGGTCTCCATCTAAGCCCACCATAGCCTAGTTGATCGGGCCAGGTCTACGGCCCACCGCATTGTTACCTTAGCGGTGGTATCCTCCCGCTGGTTATACAACGACAGGTATGTCTCTAATAATCAATCAATCAGGGTCTCCAAAAGACTCGACTCTTATCCCGCGGAGTAATTTCCCTGGGGCGGGCAACTCCCTTTAAACTCTTACCTCGCGGGCCCGTAGCCAGGTTGTGCCAGCTAGCAGCCATCCACTAGGGGTTGTGCCCAGGTGACACTAAACTTTACCGTTAGCTTGGTATTCCCTCAAATATGTCTCAGAGTTATCACAAGTGGCTTGGCGGGGCATCACAAACAATTCACGGCCGCTGCGGGACTACGCAGGGGTCTGAAGGCATTTACCGGCTCTCCTATAATAGGCACGGCATCCATCGCTCAATCACATACAGTCTTCCCGCCGGATCCACGAGGCCGCGGCCCCTGACTTGATCAGAGCCAGCAGTCGCCCACCCTGAGGCATCTCTCGCCCTTTTCAAAAATTTCAAGCAAACATGGTTTCCTCTCGTCAGACTTTATCAATACAGACAATGGTTTTCATACCATTCAAATTTTACCCACCCTTACTCAATGAAGTGTGCCTTTCACAAAAGATTTTCTGGCCACCCTCTTTTTGTAGGGGATGACTCCTCACACGACCTCTTTCAAAACCATGAAGGGGTCTCTATACAATGTAATTCCCACCTCCCGGAACCACGAAGGGGGTCTTAATCATCGAACAACTCAAACTGAGGGGCCACCTTATGGGTCCCTATACAATTTAGGCATCGATGTTTAGTATGACCAAACGTGCAAATTCCTAAATTCATCAATCCTGTAGGATTCTCACAGTTTTTCACAAACAGGCTGCAATTCCCCTCCTTATACTCTGCCCTCTCGTCCACTTGCAGCAGACCGCACGAGTATACCGGAGGGTAGACAACTTTACAATTTACACAATCATGCCCATAAGGTGTATCCTGTACTTCTCTCACACAAAGCCGATCATACATCAGGATAAAGCCACACGTGTGAGAATGATAGTGATCGTCATAAGGCAAATCTCGCAAAAACTCAACTCATAATATACTCAGGGAGCAGAGTGTCTCCCTCAACAATCGAATACAAACACTCAACTCAATGCCCCGCCTGTCTGAGTAGGACTCATAACCCCACTGTACACTCATCAAATACACTCGGGAACATAGCATCCACCTAACATCCACAAAATACCCAGCCCTTGTCCCCCCCCTGCTGGGAAAACTCACATCCCAAGTGCTATAAACTCCCAAATCCCATTCAGAGCAACAGTAGCTTCTGAATCACAAAACCAAATGTAACTAAATGGTCACATACATCGCACAACTGAGTCTTACCCCTGGGTCGCAGCCCACGAAGAAACTTCAAAAGAAAGCAAGCGAACAAAAGTCAAACGCACGTGTACAATCGGATAGAAACTCATCCTACCACTCCTACGCACACACACATCTAGGGCCCACTCAACTGGCTCAAGATATGTACACCTCTAACCCCACCCTGTGTGTGTCAAGGACATCTAGTCCTACCAATATATAGACAGACCGGTCCGTACTTACACAATTCTTTCTGGTTCTGTCTATACAACTGAGCCCTGCCCCCATCTGGAGCTCGCTCCACTATCTTGCCCTGTCTGTCATAGAACTTACCGTCGACCTCCGCGACTCGCCCCTTGACCTTATCCTCAAGGAGCTCTTGACAGTCCACGGCCCTATGCCCTCCCTCCTTGCACCAAAAACAGGAGGTATCGTGCCACCTGGCAGTCTTCTTCTTTCTTCCTTGCGAACTTGATGCCGAAGGCGCCCCCATGGTCTCAGTAGTCACCTCATGACACAAGGGCAATCCCACGTGGTCCTGAGGTCCAGGCTCCATAGCCTTAGCACCCTCACCTCCTCGTGCGACCGCACTCCCTGGCCCGCGCTCTGGCATGTCCAACTCTCGGGGTCCCTCCTCATGAACCCTCTCTGTCATCACCGCCTCATCCCTACATACTCCTGACAGTCGAGGGCCCCCCATAGCGGCGGGCTCACTCATGACCTCCTGCTGTTGTTGCCGTCCCAAGTCAGGCCCTCCAGAGTCCGTCTCCGTGGCCCAGGAGCCCAGCTCCGCCCTCAACTCTCCCAACCTCGGGGCCTGCTCTGGAGCATCGAGTCTCTGAGGCCTCTTCTGTGGAGTGCCTATCCCCATGGCTGCCGCCAGCTCATGCAAGCGCGAACCTCTCCTCTTCGTGGGCATAGCCATAAGCGACTCCTGCGCACCACCCTCCTCCTCAACTGCGTCCAAGGGCACCTCCTCCATCGGCTCACTCTGTCGAGGGACCTCCACTGCCGCTCCTTGGCTTGGCGAGGCGCGCATCCCCCGGCCCTCGCCATCAGCACCGACTCGCCCCATCTGGCTAGCGTCCCAGGCTACCGAGAGCCTATCCACAGCGGCAGCCATCTCCCCAAATCTCCTCTCCCACTCAACCTCTCTAGCCTGGCTCCTCGCCCTCTCCTCGGCAAGCTGAGTAGTCAGGTGCTCTACCTCCAGCTCCTTAACCCTGAGCTCATTGCTGAGTAGATTATACCACTGGAAAGATGTGACTGTCGTCTCGCATACCCTCCGATCCATGCGCTCAATCACCTGCCTGGCCGCGGAGAACCCCAAGTCCCCCATCTCTTTCAACTCACTCGCCTCCTCGTCCGCCCGTCCTGCCTCTCGTGACCTCTGGCGGGTTGCATCCCTCTAGCTCTCACACCTAGCCCACAACTCGTCGATCCTCTGCTCGCTCATCTTGGGCTCGACCGACGGTGTCGGCTCTATTCCCGCTGCCTCCATCTCAGCCTGCCTCGTATGTATTTCATCCAGACAGACTCGCACTCGGGCGGATCTCTCCTCGCGGGTCTCCCTTGGGGTCCCTCTCACTCGCGGCCCCTGGCCCTCTGGAGCCGTTGCCTCAGCCCCCATCCCTTCGCTCGCGCATGGCACTGCTGGCGGTAGCGCCGCTGAAACGGACTCCTCGATAATTGGGCTCTTGGTCGCGTGCGTGGCCAATGGCAAGTCAAGGGGCGTCTCCACCCTCGCTCTCTCACATACTCCCCGACCCTCCGCCTCTGCCTCCTGCTCAGGCATAGCGGTGGCCTCAAGGGGAGACTCCGGAATCTCCTCGCTGCCTGGCTCAGGAATCCCCTTTGGCCATGAACGTTGTACTGGCTCTGAAACTGGGGAGCATGGAGGAGTATCGTCCCCAACTGTGATTACTTCCCCTTCCTGAGGCCGTACCGGATCCGGCCGCCTGGCTGCCATCTCAGGATCCGGCGGCCCCTCTTTGCCTCGCCAGTCCGTCTCTCTCTCGGGGTCCAAAGGCTCCTCTAACAGCACGTAGCATGCCGGCTCAACTGAGCCCTCCCCCAATCGTGAGGCCTCCCATTGTGATACGTCGAGATGAGTCGCTAGACTCCGGAATGGCGTCTCTCTCGGTATGTCCAGCTCCTGCGCGGATGGCAATGGTGAGGGCGACCTCAACTCCTCACTCGTAACTCGCCGGAACTCGACTGCCCGGAGGCCACAAGCAGGGAATGACTCCTCTGCCAATGCGGGCCCTACGGGCTCATCCTCCTGCCGTGCTGGGGCTCTCCTCCTCTCTTTGGCCAGCCCCACCTCTCTCGGTGCCGGTTCCCTCGGTCTCTTGCTTCGCAGTCGCCTCTCAACCCTGGGCTCGTGCCTCTCATGCTGTGGCCGTCCGAACGCCCTCCTGAGCTGGGCCTGACAGTCCTCCCAGTCTCGAGCCCTCTCCCGAATCTGTTTGGCCACCTGCCTCTCTGCCTGCCTCGTCCAGATAAGTAGGGCCTGTACCCATTCCTCCCGCGCAACCCCCAGACTCAACATGTAGTGTTCATATGCGGGGATGAACTCATCTGCGTTCCCCTCCTCCAACCGAATGGGCATGCCGTCACGCCCCCTAGGGCAAGCCCTCAACCTCTGCATCCTGACCTCCACATCTGGCCAAGTCAGGGCCTCCTCGCATATCTGAGCGACAGTCTCCTCGAACTGCCCTATACCCCTCAAGTGGTGAATCCTCTCCGCCACTGACCACCCTCTCTGTGCCGCATGGTCCCGATATACGTCCAAGAAGAGCTCAATGTTGTCGTCATCAAACTCAGGCGTAGGCTCCCTCCTAGGCGGCTCATGCTGCTCGCCCCTTCCCTCCATCCTCTGGGGCCCCTGACGTGGCCGTGTGCCCCTCCCGCCCCTCTGCATAACTGCCTTCGAAAAGTCAGACCTGCACAACAGGCGAAAGACAACAAATAGGCACACAGCAGGGTCAGCAACTGAACCATTGGCCTAGGGAAATCCCATATACTCTCCACACCCATCCACCCCAATCACCCACCTATCTAATTACCCGGCCTGGGTAGCACTTTAGGCAAGGCTCTATCCCTAACGAGGTCTCATGGTCCCTTACCTATTCCCTGGCTACAAACTTCTTCAGCCTTGTCCCTGATACCCAGTCCTGCCATCCTGCCGCATCCAGCTCTTCAATTTGGTAGGCCCCAAACTCGCCACACCGCACGATCCTATAGAGTCCCAGCCACCGTTTGTCGAGTTTCCTGGACCATTGCTTTTCCAGCAAGGAGTCATACAGCAGCACCACATCTCCAACCTTCAACGGATCCTTCCTTATTCGGGTCATCTGGTCCCACCTTATCTTGTCTTCCATACAACTTTTCTCCACCTGACCAGCGGTCTCTCGTAACCTTTCCTCAGCGACTCCCACCTGCCGCTCCCGTATATCGAGCAGTTCTTCAAAGGACAGGTTCACTTCCAGGTCCTGGCGCCTCCACGTTTTCATAAAGTTTTCTATGGGAAAGGTGGCATGCCTTCCGTACCATAGTGTGGCTGGCGCATACTTAGTAGTCCTTTTCACTATAATATTTTCCACGAAGAATGTTGCTCTCAGGAATTTCGGCCACTGGTTAGGCTTCCCCTCAGTCCATTTGGCCAGGAGATTCGTGATGGTACTATGCCCCCTCTCCACAGGTGCGTTTGCCTGGGGGTGCGCGGCAGTAGTGTAGTTTGTTACCACGCCGTATCTCGCAAGCAAGGTCCGCACCTCGTTACACGTAAACTCCGACCCGCGGTCCATCACAAACTCCCTGACAAATGGATAGCGCAAGTGGTACTCTTCGATGCACCTTGCTAAAACTGGGCCGGTTTTCGTACGAATAGCCCGGCCGTCCACGAACCCGGTAAGGTTGTCCCGTGCGTCGAAGATATAGTTATTTCCGTCCTCCCCAAGTAGCATGAACAATAGGTCCAGGTGTACGACTGCACCCACTTCCCTTTCCAGTCTGGGGTGCAGAGGTTCCCCCGGCCTTTGCGCTGACCTCTGTTGGCAGGGTACGCAGGACTGGCAGTACTTGATGACCATAGTCAGCATTCCATCCCAATGGTATAGCTCACTTATCTTTGCGCACGTGGCACTAACCCCTTTGTGCCCCCCTGCTATACCATCGTGTAAGGCTGCTATGACATCGATCTGTCGGTTCCTCCCACATACGATCCTCTTAGGGTTCCCAACCTGTCGCTTTATAAACAAATGATCATCTCTCACTACGTAGAGATGCCTCATCTTCTGGGCCTTAGCACTTGCGTCCCTATCCCTCATTTCGCACGACAGGAGTAACCCCAACTCCCGATAAATTCCGTCATACTCCTCAGCACGGAAGGCCTCCCTAATCTCTCCCTCTTCGAACTCGTCGTCCTGGCTCTCAGGAATGAGAAGTTCGACCCTCTTCGGAGCTGGCTGCGCTCCTCTGGTCAAAGTTCCCCTGCAGGAGCGTGTTGGTGAGCAAGTACATTCCTCCCATTAGTTGCTCATGCTCCTCTACCTGGGTTGGGCCTTCCTCTATCGTCTTTACCTCCTCCGCTAGACTATGTGTCCCTGCCAATGCCAACCTCATCATCCAACCAACATCCCTACTCCTCCACGGATCTTCTTCCTGGAAGGGCTTGAGGACCAACTCCTCCTTCTGCTCGTACCCCTTTGGTGCTAGCCATATAGGATGTGTGACACAGCTAGGCACCCTCAGCGACCATTCATTTATGTGGAGGCGGACGTCCTCCTCCTGGTCCAAGACCCCGTCGACTGGTGGGTAATCTTCAATTGACTCTTTGCCCGCCCCATCCCAGTCAATACGGCCCAGCCCATCTGCCCTATTCTTGTCCCCGGGAATCCTCTCCAATTCAAAGTTAAACGTCCAAATGTAGGTCAACCACCTCGCGATGGTTGGGTCAGATGGAGTATAACTTTTTAGGGGACACGCAAGCTCAGTAGGGTCCACCCTCAAAATGAGTCATCTGCCAAAGATATAGTTACGGAAGGTCCTTAGGCAATGGAGCACCGCCAACGTCTCTTTCTTGAACTGCGAATCGTTTCTTTCAGTCATATTGAGGGTACGGCTTTCAAACCTCAGCGGCCTCTCCTTCCCATCAGCATCTGTCTGAATCAGGACTCCTCCTAAGGCAGTTGGCCCAGTGTCCATCTCGACAACGAATGGCTTCTCCTCCGTCGCTTCGTAGTTTGGCGCTCCTAGCACCAAACCTCCTTCCTTAAATTCTCTTTTCATCCTTTCCACAGCCCTTTCCTGGTCCCCGCTCCAGACCCACTCCTGATCCTGACGTACCAGCTTTCTTAAATGCTCTGTCTTGGTGGCGAAGTCCTTTACAAAACTCTTCCAAAACCCACAGGTCACAAGGAAGCTCCTCACGTCCGTTATCGACTGGAAAGGGACTGGGCACTCCAGGATCTTGTTCGTCTTCTTCACATCTGGCCTCCGCCCTTTCTCGTTGCAGACAAAGCCCAGAATCGTGGCCTCGCTCATGCAATGCTTCGACTTGGGGCCACTCGCCGTCAGGTTGTGCTCTTCCAGCAGACCCAGAACCTGATCGATATCTTGGACGTGCTTCCAGACGAACTGCCTCACTCCTGGCATCACTTCATCTTCCTCTTTCTCCTTTGGACCCTTGACCGCCAAGTCGTCAATGTAGGGCTGAGTGACGTGGGGACTAACCGTCTGCATGGCCCTAATCATGTGCCTGTGCACCATCGCCACCGCATTAGTCCACCCCTGAGGTGCCACGTTCATATGGATCAGCCCCCTTGGCGTATGCATCGCCGTCACCGGCCTATCCGGTGGGTACACAGGAAACTGGTCATACCCAGAGTAAAGGTCTATAATTGAGATTATAGGCCTTCTTGCGCATGACTCTGACAGGGCGTCCGCGTTCGGCAATCCTCCCGCGTCCCGCACCATCACTGCATTCAATCGTTGCAAGTCCTGCACCCACCGTAGCGTTCCGTTCGGCTTGATAAAACAAAATCAAGGGGGAGCATACGGTCCACTGGAGTAATCTGCCGCATACGTTTTCATATTCCCATCCAACTAATCCACCACTTTTTTCTCCTCATCCGGGTTCGGGTATCGCACGCCCCTTAGGTTCCACGGCTCGTGTGGGACGGTATGGATTCGTATCATCAGGATCTTATCCACGTCCAACCTCCCACGCTCGTCATCATTAAACGCATACGCGCAATGCTTCCTCTTCATGGTCTCCACCATCAAGGTCCTTTCCTGAGGCGAAAGGAAGCCAGGTTCGCCAATTATCAGCCCTTCCTCGTTCTCATTATTGATGTGGCACGGCCCTGCCTGCGCGTGCTCCCTCATACGCCTTATCAGCCCTCTCTCTCGCTCATAATAGGCTTCCTCGTTCTCCGTGACAAGCACGGGGACCGGGCGGCACTTCTTATCTATAGTCTTGTACCGCCTTTGGGAGCCCAGCTTAAGCCCTCCCCTAAAAAAGGCCGACTTGTCGTTCGGACCTGGGCCACCGCAGGGTCTCCTTTCCTCCCGGGAAGCCGATAGATCAGCTCCACCTCTCCCATCTGAGGGCTATCCAGGACCTGCTCCCTCAATGCCTTTATAGCCTCAGGGTCCGCCATATCATGCGCCGCCACCACCTCCATTGCCTTATTCACATCGTTAAGGCTCAGGGACAGCACCTCGCCTGCTCCTTCCCCCTCCTGTTCCTCCCGGAGCCTCCGCCGCGCGTACTCAGACTCCTTGAAGGTAAAGGAGCCGAGGTTGAGCCTATTCCTCGTACTTCCGGGCCCTGTGTTCCGGCACTTGATGATTTTGTAGTTTCCGCAAGCCGGATCGGATAGAGCCAGGATCATCGTCCCCTCATGCCTGTTGAAGACCAAGGTTTCTGTTCGGCAGAGGAACGACCTCCCTAGAAGGTAGGGAGGTCGACATCGGGCATGACGAAGAAGCACGTTCGCGCTCTTACTCTCCCAATCTCCACCATCACATTAGACGCTGTGCCGCAGAAAATGGTCTTGCAGTTAGCGCCGTGCAGCACACCATGGCCCGAATGGTCAACTTTCAACCCTAACATCATCGCGTCTCGCTCCCGGATGATATTCATTTCCGCGCCCATGTCCACCATTGCAATGCTTGGTTGGTCCCTCACCTTCAAGTCCACCAACCCACACGCCACACATTTCCAATCCATCCTGGTGCCCGCCTCTGTCCACTCTATCTCCCTGGGCAGAATTGAGCTCGGGTGGACATTGGGCACTAACCTTCGCAAGAGCCGCCCTTTCAGCTCGCCACGGAGCCTTGGTGCCGACGCCAAAATGTCTTTTAAATTCATCAAATCATTATGGCCCTCCAGGAGCTTGTCCACCATTCGCTCCACGTCAAAACCTTCCTTTAGCCGGACTGCGTACTTCTTCCTTTTTGGCACGCCATCATGCAGACTCGGCTCCGCCCCTCCCTGAGCCCCTCTCTTCTTGGCCCTCTGTTCCGCCCTCCGGTCCTCCTCCTGCCGAAGCTTCTCATCCTCTTCGTCATCACCCTCATCTTCCTCCTCTTGGACATCTACCACTTCCTTCCTTCGTTCGAGCTCAGGGTCCTTTCGAAGGGGCGCCCGACTGGGTGCCTGGCTGGACCCTTGACTGGTGGTAGCCTTACTTTGGCCCTTAGTCTGCGCGGCCTGTGGTACCCTTCCATGCGACGTAGGAGGTCTAAAGGTCATCCCTGACCTAGGACCTGCCCCGGTCGTTGCCACGCTTGGACATCCTTGCGGTCCTGATGACGACTCCGGACCGGACCCATAGAGCATCACCTCAGAAAGGCTCATTTCCCACTCCCGCGCCTTTCCACACATCGCCCTTAGTCGTTCCTGATACCTGCGGACCTTTGCAAGCAGGTCCTCCATTCTCTCCAGGATGGTCGAGGCTGACTCTCTCACCACTTCCTGCACCTCTTCATCGGACTCAACAACTATGGGTTCCTCCTTTATAGTCCCCGCCTTCAGCCGCTGAGTCACTTCCTCATTTTCATCCATAATCTCCTCGACCCTTACGCCGGGGTCTTGCCTTTCTTGCCATATCCTGAACATTGTCGGGGCTGCTGGAGGCCCGGCCGCTGCCCGCCTGAGGGCTTCCTACCTGATTCCTCCCGAGGTCTTGGGGTCAATATGCATTCCCCACCGGTCGTATATATCCCCGTCCATACAGGTGGAGATTAATCCTGCCTTTTCGTCGTCCCGCCGCTGTTGCCAGAATCGTACGGTGTGGCCCACCTCGCCACAATGCCAACAAGTTGTGTTCCGCCGGTCGAAGTGGGGTCTCCCGTACCCTTGGCCCCCTCCCTGGCTGCCTTGGCCACCTTGGTTCTGACCCCCTTTACCATTCCAGCCTCCTCCACGGCCTCCACCATTTCCTCCTCGCCCCTGGCCGCCCCCTCCTCTACCTCCTTGGCCCCGGCCCCCATTGCCCTGCCCGCCTTGTCCTTGGCCTCCTCCCCCGGCCACACTAGCTTGCGAGGCCTGCTGGGAGGGTGGCGGTTGAGCCACGGGCTGGCTTTGAGTCGTCGGGTAGCTCGGGGGGCCCATACTTGCGGATGGGCCTGAATAGGGGACCATGTGCCCTGTGTGGGCCTGACTCCCTCCACACGAGACGCAGTGGTTACAACTGGGCCAGGGCGTGGATTGGCAATGCGGCACCCAGTGTCCACAAGATGGCGGCGGCCCCATGTGCGATGATCCGGCTGGCGCGGGCGCTGGGGCAGCCGCGGCGACAGGTAGTGGTGCGGTAAGGGCTTGGGGAGCCTGCCCTTTCCCTGATCCCTGTCCCCCCAGTAGCATATTATGCTGCTTCCTCTAGGCCTTAGTCAGGGATTGGGAGCCCGTCTCCCCTCCGCCGTAGTCTTCGCGCCTTGCCTCCTCATCTCCTACTCCTGACGTCCGGCCTTGGGCCCTGCCACCACTCTTTTCTGTAGTTTTGCTTCGCTGTCAAACCCCAGTGCCGCCAACACGTCCGTGACTATTCTCTTCACCCCCGGGGTCCCGGATGCAGTAGGATCCCTCTCCTTCCTCTTGCGCCTTTGCAACCTTATTTGGTGCTGCTCCACCTGGTCCAGGCTCCCTTCTTCCACTCCCTTGTCAATGGTTGCCCAGGTGAGCCTCTCACTCCCTTCCCCATACTTCGTCAACTCTGTGGCCTCCGAGCCTGTAAGCAGCCCCAAAAATGTGGCACACTTCGCCTCCTCAGAAATGCCGTGCACTTTCCTCACCTTTTTCTTGAAGTCGTGCACGAACGCCCCAATGGTAGAGGAGTCTTCCTTCTTCATGGCCTCCAAGTCGGCCATGGTCAACAAGTCGTCCCCCAGCCTATACTTCCTTCGCATTAGGTCTCCAAACTTTGCCCAACTGCCACTGGCGGCGTCCACAACCTTAGTTACCTCTCGATGGTGGCTACGCAGGACATACCTCAGGACCCGCAGGAGCTTGACCTCATCTGACAGTCCCACCAGCGCCTGCTCTGTCAGATCCAACCAATCAGATACCCGATTCCCTTTGAAGTGGAATGTCTCGACCTTTGGGACATTGCTCGGCGCCCTCTCGCGCTTGTCCAGGGCATCGATGAGGTCATCGAAAGTCACAAGTTTCCTCCCACCGTCCGCCATCTCTTCTGGCATTTTGGTCACCCGCCTTCGACTTCAATCTTCCTGTTATAAGAGACGATGGGACAGAGGACCTCACTAAGCGACTCAACCTTTCATGACCCTATCGGGTTGACCACCTTAGACACCCCACTCTAGACCTGGCAGGCATTCCTTCTCCCATCCCCTTTGGCCTCATCTAGATAACGCTTATCCTTACCATAGGACTTCCTCATCCGCATACAGCACTGAGCTGTGAGTCGGACCGTCAATCAATCAATCATCCAACTCATTGTCATATAGATCACCATACAGTCCGTCTCATAGTCCTTCTCTTGTCCCGCTCATATGCCTAGTTCTCCCTCACTCTCGTACCCGGATGTCGTTCCACAAGGCACAACCGTAGGCTTCCGTTATCCCCGACAACAGCGCCACCTGTCGAGCGCATCGGTCCGACACCGCGCGTGGCAGTGCGGGACCCTCTCGGCCGCGTTACGTAGGAGTTGGACCAACCTCGTCACGAATACACAAATGGAGCTTCCTTAGGCCGCCCCGGCCGAGTGCGCCAGCCATACCTCTCGCGAGCCCCTACGACAAGATAGGGCCTATGCGAGGCACAACTTACCTCCACCTTACGGGAGCTGTCACCTCCCTTCGGTGGGCGTATCCCCACCGAGCTACCAGTCCACAGTACGAAAGCTAATCAGTTGCAATCACAGAGGTGGAGCAGCCGAGGGCGTTTCTCGTTCGTTGTAGCATAGGGGGTATGCGCGGTAAATACGCCCTTATCGGACCCGCACGCGAACTGACATCTTGGGGGCCTGAAGTCCCAAGCGCGACTCGTTGTCGGTCGACTAGGACGCATCCCACACACCACGCGCACACCACTTAACGACCACACGACAACAATACGCACACATACACACGGAACGACACAACGCAAACAACGCGACAACGCTCCTAGCCCCTCGGTAGCCAACCCATAACTTCCCGACGCGGAAATCGGATAGGCGTCTCGCGCGAGACTTAGTATAAAAATCGCGCTGACGCAGGGCTAACTCATATCGACTTGCGATGCAAACGCACGTAAGGGGTCGCAACAATAGTGTACCACATGGTACCCATACTCGCGCGGTCCTCGTTAATCTCGAGGGTCGCGTTCGACACTCAAGTGTCGGCTGACACGCGCCTTGAAGGTTAATCTCTCGACGCTAGACAACCGCCATGCGCAGTTGGAGACCACACACCCTCTTCTGCACCCTTATGCAGAGCGGGTGGTACACAGGCCCATGCCTGTGGTGGTAGTCGTCTCTCGCGGCCCTAGGGGTGAGTCCTCCCCGGGATCTGGGTGAAAATCAAGGGGTTTGACTTTGACGGCTGTCACGGACTACAACGTCCAACTATAAAAAATCTCTAAGAAGCAACAAGACTCGCACGAACCCAAGAAGAGGGGATAGGGCAAAGGTCTTATGGCCTTTAAAACAAAAAAAACTCATGGCCTTGGGACACACTTCCCGTTTGTGGGCGGTGTCGGCGGCCTACGATAATCCCAAGCGCTGCGCCTACGCGCAAGCCCGACGGTCCCATAACTTTTAGACGTTGGGGCGGTGAGGCGTCGCGTGCGGGGCTCTGATATAAAACTGTGCGGCCGCAGGCCAACCCTATGCCAACCACTGATGCGAATCATATGTGGTAACCGTGGCATCGGCCTAGCGATGTTGAATGGCTGAAGGAACCCATCGCGAAGGGCTACCCCTCACGATATTGAATGGCTGAAGGACATGCCGTTCGGCCCTCGCGACATTTCCGCCCTTCAGGCGGAGTGCCCTGCCGGCCAAAGTAAATAGGCTCTATGCGAGGGGAGACTCCTCCCCTTCAGGGCCTGGGGCTTGGGATGTCCTGGACAAGGACCTTGAATCCCGACCCAGGACCAACGTCCGACTAAGAAATCCCCAAGACGCAGAATAGGCAGGATGGAGGGTTTTCCCTGTCCGTCAATCCCAACTCTCACGCAGTTGCTAACATGACCTTTTAGGCCTCCCGAACACTCATCATACGTATATGCACACATACATACGGAAGGGGGATAGAGTTATGATGATCACTTCTCACAGGCACAGTGGGACCCCTCACAACCATGCATATGTATATAGAATCGTAGGCAGTCCAAATCCAAATCCGAGCCACAGGACATACCTGCAACCACACCAAGAATCAAGTGACAAAACACACACTACACGGAGTTAACCCCAACCATTCTCTATGCTCATACCCCTTCGCTTTAGCCATGCAAGCCCCAACCGCCAGTCCAACCAACCTCAATTAAATACTCAGTACCTTTGTTAAGTAACCATTCAATAAAAGTCCGGGTGAAACCCTTAACAAACAGTAAAAACCACCAGGGCTAAAGCCTTTTAGGTTGAGTACGGGGAATGAGTTGAAATTGAGTCGAGGACTGACGAATCGGCAACCGACCTTTTATCAGTGACAACAGAAGACGATCCTCAAGGGATCAAGCTGAATCTAGTCCTGATCTTGAATCGAAAGATCAAGACGACCTGTAACACATGACAGGTCAATCCCCAAGCTGAGATCATGAACGTATGGAGAATACGACTCCATAACATATTCTCACTCAAATCCTCCTAGCTAGCCAGGCCTGAATCTACCTCGAAGCGGTGCCCAAAGCAAAGGCAGACCCTGGCTGAATCTTTCCTATTTAGGGTGGATCGCCAGAATCGTCACCTGTCAAAATGTAATCCAACTTCGCTAATTTAGGAAAATTTTGGCAGCGCTCCCCGTAGGAAAAGTGCCTTTTCAAAATTTTTACCAGCTCGAATATCAAAAGAAGAAGTATTCCATAACTCTTGAAAATCAAATTTTGTCTATCTCTCTGACTTAGCAGAAATTTGGGCAGCCCCCCTCTTTGAAATTGGGGATTTCCCAGATTCGTACCAAGTCGAAGTTGAACTGAACCCCCAACCTTGGGTTCAACTTAGACAGAATCTGGCTAACTCCTCAGTTTTGCAGAAATTTCGGCAGCACTCCCCCTAGAAAAGTGCTTCCCAAAAATTCATACAAAGCCAAGTTTAAAACCTAAGACTAACTCTGACATCCCAAAGCCCAGTTTTGTCAAACTCCCTGAATTAGCAAAAATTTTAGCAGCACTCCCTTTAGAAAAGGAGACTTTCCAGATTTTTACTAAGTCGGATATGACGAAAAGACAAACTGAACTTTGACAAGTCGAAAATTTGTCTAACTCCTTGAATCTGTAGAAATTTCGGCAGCGCTTCCCGTAGAGAAAGTAACTTACCAGAATTTATACAGGTCCAAGTATAGTAGCGACCCTCAGAAAAATGCAAAAATCGATCTAAGTAAAATAAAGTCAGCTCAGAAAATGCAGAAATTTACCTAACTCGTATCGCTGTAGCACGTGGCGAGCCTCTAAAGCAACTACCTGTCAACCTGAAAATCCAGACCAAGTAGTAATCCCACTTAGCCACATGCAGGCCAAACCACGAAGGTAAGTACTCTCACCATCCCCAAGCCAGTCTGAAGAAACAATAGTTCATGACCTTTCAGTGAGTTATCCCCTCATACCCAACTTACATAAGGCATAGGTCAGGGCACCTGAACTTACAGAGCGCACCCAACTTAGCCAGGCCCAAAGTCAGAATACCTAAACTTATAGAGCGTTCTGACTTGGCCAGGTATACACAAACAAAGGGCACAACTACTTTTTTCTTTGGGCGTCCGACTAGACCACTCTAGTCGCCCTGAAGTGTTTAAATAGCCAAGTTATATATATATATATGAACTTAATCTTCAAGGGGGCATAGGGCTGAGCCGCTCAACTTAGAACATTGCTCAGCTTGCCCAAGTATACCTTCAGTTGTGTCTCTTTAGTTGTACTCTCTCCTGTTATGATAAGCTATAGTCAGGCTACCTAAACTTATAGAGCGGTCTGACTAGCCTATTCTTAATAACATAGTAACATAATATAGCCAAGTTATATCCATTGGGTTTCAACATGTGCGAGGCATTGGGTCAGACTACCTAAACTTATAGAGCGGTCTGATCCTCAGCCAGGTTCGTTTCTCTCTGATCCAATCTGTGCGAGGCAGTGGGATAGGCTACCTAAACTTATAGAGCGGCCTGTCCCCTACCATAATTATCCCCTCAAAACAAAACAAGAGAAGGGTTGAACCACCTAAACTTATAGAGCGGTTCACACCTCCTCGTCCAGCACCAAAGAAACTGCGAAAACCCCAAACAAAACGAGGCAACCCAAGGTACCTAAACTTATAGAGCGTCTTGGGTTCCTGAAAGCCACTCACAGTCAAACCTCCACAAGTCAGAGCAGTCAGAACACCTAAACTTATAGAGCGTCCTGACCCTCCATGCAGTTCACAACACTAGGTCTCCCCAAACTTATGACGACATCCCAGCCCTCCAGAGCTTCAGGCTACCTAAACTTATAGAGCGGTCTGAGGCTCCATGCAGTTCAAAAATAAACAAAGTGCTGGGCTTCTCCAAACTTAAGGGGATCTCCCAGCCTTAATGACCCAGTCAAGTTGCACACAATACTGCCTTCCTCCCAACTTTCCCCCAGATGCAACCCATCTTATTCATAGTCCACTTTCAGGCAATCAACAAACCTGAAACTGAGATTGCACACACACTCCTTTACTTCAGTCTGACTTAAGTCATGACAGTCAAACCAAAATCAGAGTACAGGAGTCACGCAGTACACTAAGTCAAACCATAGAAAGATATACAGGTAGGGGTTATAGTAGGGTTTATAGAGGGAGTCAAGGGTTTACCACTCAGTTTCCTGCCTCCAGGACTCCGCCTGAGTCCCGGCAGAGCTCCCGCAATCGGTGGGGCGACCTCCCACAAAGGCCTTGGCGCGGGTTACTGGCCACACGCCCGCCTGCCGCCTTCCTCTCAGAACCAAGGACCAGACTTAGAGTCGGGGAGGCAGAAGGAGAAGTTTCAAACTCTCAGACTCAGAAAAGAACCACTCAGACTCGCTTGAGAGGGTCTTCAATTCTTCCGCGCCTGAGGGGCCCGCAATGGCGGCCTAGTAGCAACCGCTTGACCCAACATCAGTCACGCTGCCGATATCAACCCCCCCCCCCCCTTTTTCCAATGAGGCTGCAGCCATGCGGCTCTAAACAGCGTTGCTCAAACCGCGTACGCCTTCGCAAAGATCAGGAGGTGCCCGACGAACCCGCGCCGCGAAGTGCAGCGGAAGCCCAGCAAGCACAGCACACAGCGAGTCTGCGGCACTCCGCACAGCCGAATCAACTGCAGCACATCAACCCGCCGGTAGGTGCAGCAATTGTTGTAGCCTGAACCCTGCTCAAGCAGACAGCAGGGCTCTCAGGAATTTGCAGATCACGGTGCAGTTTCGTTGGCCACCGGCCAACGCAGCCGGAAGGCGGCCACACTTCGTCTGCCTCAACCACCCGCAGTCTAGAAGGTTGACCTGCAAGCTCGTGGCCCGCTTTGCCCGACAGTATGCTGGTTAGCAGATGGATCCCCTATCCCCCTGCTCCTTGGCCTATGTAACGAGCCGTGCTATCGCCTGCAGGTAAGCCTCCCCTCCCTTTCTCTCCCTCTCAGCATTCCCCTGTTCCCCCAAGCATCCTTCACCAATTGTCCATTGCTCTCCTTGCCCTGCTTCCCCTCTCAATACGGCCTCCAACTCAAGTTTCCGAAGCCTACCGGTAAGTATCCCTCCCCCTTTGTACCCGCAGGCTTCGACCAATCGGTGGAGTGGCGCTTCCGGCCGGCAGGTAAGTCCCCGGCAACAGTCCGCCTGGCGTTACACCCCTTAGCAGAGTAGGACTAATACAACTGAATCTTCCGCAAGAAAGCGGAGAGATTCATCCCCTCTTCCAGCACTCCCGAGCGCTGACCCCAACAATCGCGCTAGCAGACTCCGTTACTCCCTCGTCAGAGCCAATGCTATTGCTCAGCTAGCCGTTTCGCAGCGCCCGGCCATATCCATCCCTTCGTGCCATCGCTGCGCAGCAGTTCCTCCCCCTTACTCTCTATCTATTCACTTCTTAACCAAACTGACCCCAACTTCGGGTCCGCCGTAGCGAGGAACCCCGAACTCGCACCTCCGCTCGTTCGTTCCCGCCAAGCAATCGAGCGATGTCACCGCCCTTCCTTCGCACTTCTCTGTCGCTACCACCTCGAGTCCCGAATGCACCTGGCACCGCCCACCGATCGGGTGCAGTCAGCCTGCTTCACCACCCTTGCGCCCTCCTTAGGTACCTAGCACACTTTCCAGCCCGGGTTCAATCGCCGTCCCCTCGCTGCTAGCGCTGCCTCCCAAACGCTTGACGTCGCACCTGCCTGACCGCCTCCTCCCTCGCTCGTCCTCCTCGTGGTCATGTCCCTCTCGCTCGCCCGCTTCCTCATTCGACCCCGCTATGTTGTCGTCAACACACCGACTCACTGCGCACGAACAGCGACGGAAACTCC
>BFEA01000007.1:1966540-1991227 GCA_003427395.1 Chara braunii | reverse complement strand
TCCTCCTTTACTTCGATAGTCCTTTGAGAAGTCTTCTAATCCGCAGGCATCTTTCCCTTGAGTTCTCTTTCATATCCTGCAGTTACTTGAGGTGCTGTTCGTTGGAGTTCTTCTCCAGTGAACCATCGATCTTCACTGGGATTAAGATGGTGTCTGAATCTGACATGATATTGCATCCTTGGCTAGGGAGGACGACCTCTGCCGGGCGGTTTAGGCACAAGCATCATTCGATGCTCCATGATTCCGTCGATGTCGACTTCACCATCCATAGTTGGGGGCAGCATTGACCGTCTGGAGGGAAACTGTGCAGTTTCCACAAAAGGTGCCAGCTCTGAGGCGTGAAAAACTGGGTGTGTGCATAGGTGAGGTGGGATGCGACTCACATAGGAAGGTTGGTCTATCTAATCCGCCACTATATCTAGGACCTGTCAAGGACCGAAATACTGTGGCATTAGCTTTTTTGAAGTCCCCAATTCGTGTGCTAGTTCAGATGATTTAACCCAAACCCGTGATCGTACGTGAAATTGAGACGACCGTCTGTGCTTGTTCTCAGATGCCACCATGGCATCTTGAGCTTTCTTAATGTGCTCTACAGCATGTTGCAGCATCTGTTCATACTTGACAACAAACTCTATGCTGCTTGGTGCTGCAGATGGTTGATTCTCAGGTAGCAAAAAATCTAAGGCGGCTCTAAGCTTCCAAACAAGATGCAGTTGGTTGGGAGTCGTGTCGGTAGTACTATGTATAGCGTTGTTACACAGGCTGGCGACGAGAGGCAATTTCTCGTTCCAGTCATCCTGACTTGGCTTGATGTAATGCCAAGCAGGTGCTGTACCACTCGTCGTACTCGGTTCATCTGTTCTGCCTGACCATTTGACTCAGGGTGATTCACTGATGTCATCTGTAGTCTTATACCCATCTTTTGGGTTGTGTTTTGACACAGTTCTTTAGTAAAGCTAACAACCCGCTGACAATGGACTTGGGTAATCCAAAGTCCTGTACCTAGTTATCCATAACTAACATGATGATGTAGTTAGTTTTAGTGGTCTTTGGCATAGCGATTAGTCTTGCGAACTTGGAGAAACGGTCTACTATAAGGAAGATTTGTCTCCTTCCACTCCTGCTGGTGACAAGAGTATCCATGCAGTCCATGGACACACTTTGACCAGGACCTTTAGGAATCGACAAAGGCTTGATACGCCCAAGTGGAGTTTGAGTCCTAGGTTTGTCCCGTCGGCAAACGTGGCAGGTTTCAACATACCTTTTGGCATTTTGCATCATAGTGGGCCACCAGAATCTTTGCAATAGGTTTGCTGATGTTTTTTTATAGCCACCAAACTCTTTATCTAAGACACAGTCTTTTATTCCCTGCCTTCACAAGAAACAGCAAGCCATTTACGGTCGTAAATTTGTCTGAAGTTACTTTCTCTTTCACTTCTAACTTATGAATGATCTCAGACATTACTGGATCTCGCTGATAGGCTTCCACCAAGGATTGAGTTACATCGTCAGATATACCAAACTCGGTCACTAGTGCGCCCAGATAATCTGCCCTACGCGATAGTGCATCAACCACTTTGTTATACTCTCCCATGATTGGATCAAGTTGATACATGTCTATCACTTGAATCCACCCTTTTTAGTGCGTCAGAGAGCACAGGCTGAGTCTTAATTCAACGCAAAGTCTTATGGTCAGATCTCAAGTAGAAGAATCTGCCTAGGAGATGGTGTCTCCAGTGGACCAACGATCTATAAAGGGCATAGAGCTCACGGTCATACGTGGACTTTGCTAGCTTTTGGGATGGCATTTTTTTGCACATGTACTCGTACCTGTGGTCACTACAAAGGGTTGCTCAGGACTGGAAGTTTGAGAACTTCATAGTGTGTCAGAGCATACTTCAATTTCTTGAAGGTTGCTTCACACTCTTTGGTCCACTCCCATGGGGAAGCTATAGTACTAAAGTTTTTAACAAATGAACGATAGTAGCCCGCTATCCCCCAAAACGATCGGACCTCAGTAACAGTCTAAGGTCTGGATCTGTCACGTATGCTGGCCACTTCGGCATCGTCCGGTGTCAATCCATCCGCAAAAACTTAATGACCCAAGTACAAGATCTTGATGCGATCGAACCCGCATTTCTCGAAGTTGACCTTGTACTGGTGCTGTCTTAGGAGACCAGCATTGTTTTCAAGTGCTCAGCGTGCTCCTCTAGCTTAGTGTGCTCTACAGTTTTACGAAAGATAAGGATATCGTCGAGGTACATGACGATAAACTTGTCTAAGTAATTATGAAAAATCCTATACATTGCATTCTGGAATGTTCAGGGGCATTGCATAGGCCAAAGGGCATCACCGCAAACTCGTACAGACAGTAGCTGGTCGTGGAATGTTCCAGGGGCATTGGGTAGGCCAAAGGGCATCACCGCAAACTCGTATAGATCGTACCTGGTTTGGAAAGCGGTTTTGTGCTGGTCCTCAGGTCTAATAGCAAGTTGATGGTATTCAGACTTCATATCTATCTTTGTGAAGTACCGACATCCCTGCACTCCATCCAATAGGTCGTCAATGCGAGGTAGGGGCTCGACGCTCTTAACGGTGATGGCATTGAGACCCCTTGGAGCACCATAAGGGGAGGTACTAGGCCGAATCCGTCCCTTTTCTGTGAGCTCTTTGAGCTGGCGGCGGAGCTCATCAAACTCCATAGGAGACGTCCTATAGATTCGTCATGTAGGCAAGTTACTACCTGGTACATCCTCTATTGCATGGACCACCTCCCTTTGCATGGGCTCCTAAAAAAAATATGAATACTATGCGACGATTGCTTCTATCTCTAGGGTGATTTTACGGCCTCCCCTTTCTCCGAGACAAAGACTAAGTGCATGCCTTCCTCGCGATTCTGTTTACGTAGTTATAGAAGGAAGATGCACACATGCACCCGTAGTTTTCCACTTGGTTGCTAGCTTTGAACTTCTGCAGTGTAATGGTTGTACCGTTGGGCAACTTGTGGATCATCACCTTTCTATCCCAATCAAATTGAGGTTGAGCAACCTCGAGGTAATACATACCTAGCAGCATGTCGAATGGCAGTTCCTCGCTGACAAGGAATGAGATTTTGTGTCTCAGTTCCCCTCCTCCATAGGAGAAGGTGCAGACTATGCCCTTGACATAGTCTTACACAACCATGTGATGCTTGTTGGCTAGCGTTGATGCTACAGATCTGCTGAGACGCGGCAGTTGGTCCCCTAAGCGCAGCCTATCCACATAAGCACGACTGATGAAGTTTCGTGTAGAGCCTATGTCTGCGAAGGCACCCACTTTGCGGCCACCTACATCAATCTCTACCACGAAATGTTCACCCCTAGGACCTTTGCTAATCATCGACCAAGAGCCTCTGGGGTCCTTCTCTGACCACTCAGTCTGTAACTTTTCTAAGGACTCGTACATATCTTTAGAATAGAGCATCGGTGGGTTTGAATGTGTCTGCGGGGCGATGGATGGGTCACTAGCCTTGGCCAACGACAACACGAGTAATGCGGCTAACACTCCTACTGGCCCGAGGTGTTTCCTTGCCAAGTGCTCGCAAAAGCACTACCAGGGTTAAAAAATAAGCCCACCACTATTGGAGAGGCTATCTTCGTGGTGACCTTCTTGCCTCGACAAGTCTTGGATGTGTGGCCGTAGTTGCCACAGTTCAGGCAAGTACCCCTAGCGACTCGGTCTTTCCACACCGCGTAATCTAAACTAAGTTTTACGCATGCGGGTGTTCTTTGGTCGCCCTGACCCTTGAACCGCCCTACCTTTTGCTTCCTCGTCCCGCTAGTCTTTTCTTTGATAGGCGTCATGACTCCCCCTTTCGAAATCGCGTTGGGCCCATCATGCTCTGTCTTTTCCCCGAAGTCAGGGAAGTCATCAATCTTAGGTGTCTGACCATCATGGTCGACAAACATGAGATTGCTCTTCTTCCGCCAATCTTAGGGAAATTTCGTCTTCCTACCATCTCCCTGACCTTGATGAGTGGACCCAAGTTTAGCCTCTAAGGCTTTTTTGCTGAAAATAGCAAAGCTATGGACGTCGATGTTGGCCTCGTCCACTAGCTTATTTATCGCGTAAGTGGCCTTTTGAGCCTCTTGTGGGTCATGCCACCTATTGTACACAGTCCGTACGTGTTTGGGCCTGGGCCCAGACATCAAAGTTTTGACCATAGCCTTGCTGCAAATCCTTTTAGAAAGGAAGGAGCGATTATAACTTCCTGCTCTTCCTTTTTCTTGTCGCCAGAAAAAGGTTTAGGACTCGACAAAGGGATCTTTGGCATCCACTGCATAGGCTGGATTGGCCCTGGAGACTGTTGCAGTGGCTGCATACTTAGTGAGACAGGTTCCTGCACACTAACTTGAGCCTGCCCTGACGATGGGACTGTAGCTGACAGCGTCGTTGATGGAATGAACGAAAGGAACGGACCGCTAACTGCTACTAAACCACCCAGAGGGGGCATGCCAAACATAGGAGATAAAGAGGGACCTATCGGGAACGGCGTCACGGAGGGACCCGCAACCGAAGGGGGAGCTATGGCATACTGAGGCTGCCTCATCATTGGACGAGGAGCCTGCAGTGCAGCCAGAATCCGGTTTTGGCCAGCCAGTAGTTCTGCCCGCACTTCCTGTTGCACAACCTGCATTTCTGCCACACAAAGGAGCGAACGACGCAATGCTAGTATTGTACGACCGACTGTCGAATCGTATGGTGGCTCTAATCTACTTATCTCCTGCCTCCTGCTCCCTAGTTTAGCTTTTCTCAATATAGCTGTTTGTATCCTTTTTGCTGCCTCACTCAATTTCCACTGCAGCTCATTATGAAGTTCTTCTGCTTGGAGGCTCTCATAATCCTCTGGTGAGAGTTGAGTTTGCTGGTTGACTTGTGAGCCAACAGATTGACTAATTGGGCCCTGAGAGATACCCTGACTAACCCTTGACGAAGTGGCCTGGGACGAGGGTAGCCATTGCGGCTTCTAAGTTGGCTGCTGCCGACCTAATCCTCAATGCCACCCTCTCCTTGGCTTCCCTCTACTGCCTCCTTTCCTCTCGTGGACCTAACTGCGGGAAAGTGATCGGTTAACTGAAAGCAGTTCTACAGGTAACTCTAAGAGGTTCCTCTAATCGTTCCTCCTCAGTACTGCGTGCATCACTCATGAGCTACAGTGTGTGTGATCTAAACTAGAACCCACACTGAATCCTACCTCAGCATGATACGCAACCGATTAATATCTATCTCTAAGTTCGGTCAGCCTGGAGAGAAGTAGTCAAGTGGTAACCAGCAATCAATGTCAGGTCCTACAGGGGATACTAATTGTATTTTTAGATTACTCTGGAACAGAATGTATGCTGCAAAGAATACTAACTATCTGCAGCTGTCTGTTAGTTGTCAGTCAAGCCCGTAACAACTAGATAATCAAAAATAAAATTGTGTCACCTATAGAGATGCATGCTGGATGGAATATTTTCCAATTAGTACTCTGCGAACAGTTACTGGAATTCCCCCTCCCTGTATCCTTCTCGTGTGTCAACGTGCTGAGCATCTGGTCGAGCGGTGTGTTTGAAGGTGTGCAATCCAGCCCACCCTTGTGCCCCAAGTCTATACTGAACCTGCCAGCCCCTGCACCTTCTTTACCCTCGCATGCAAGGAGCCTTACTTCTGGTTGATCTGGCTGATCAAGAGGCAGTTCAAGTACAGACCCCAAGGTCCTCAGGAATTATTTAATGTTGCAGACAGGACGACGATCACAGCCAGGGTTCAATCCGGAACCCGCCAGAAATATTTAGAGATGGTCTGGTTACCGTCTGTTCAAAGGGCTGGCGTGCCCGACACGACCTCTATTGTGCAGCAGCAGAACCAAGGTCTTGCGGCAAAGCATGCGTGTACTAATCCAAGCGGGTTGGCCGTGACCCGAGTGCTTCGTCCAGGGCCCTTCAGAGGCTTCACCCGTCTCCCACCAGTTTGCTGCCCAGGAAGAATGTCGACTCTCAAGGTTGAGTGCTCGCGACATCTCACATTGAGAGGACACTCAAGACAGAACTCACTTCCTCACGGTAAAAAGTAATGAAGAGGGTAGATAAGGAAGAGAGCAACATACCTCGTAATGCTGCCGCAACAACATATTTCTCACCGACAACCTGACGTGCATTTATGATGACCGGTCTCTGCCTCGACACAACAAACAGCAAAATGCAGTTCCACCTCGGCTTAAATGCCACAGCAGCAAGCTCTCATCATCCAACGTACACCCCTATGTCACCACATAGCCTTCCTGGCGAGCCCTCACGACCCTGGGCCGCCTATCGTCCAACGCCCAAGCTTTATCGCTGGCCCACACCTCATGCGAAGCACCGAACAGCTATTGTGAAGAACCAATGAAGCACGGTTCGAACCAGCTCTGATACCAAATTGCAAGGAAAATGAGCAATAGCGAGATGACAATATCCAGAATGCACAATCACATTGAAAGCCAGAAAGTTTCACTGTGTCCAGAAAGTAGCATTGCACCAATATGACATCAATGGAGAATCGTAACACTGAAACACCAAATGTCAATGAGACGTTGCTCTCGCCACCACAAAAGTGTCCAGGCCCTTCTCTCTACTTGGCGCTCGGCGCCCAGCCTACTTCCTACACAGCTACTGTCTGCCTACTAATTGACAATTCAACTGTTGACGTCAGCAGCCAACGAAGTACTTGAAGATGTCGCCCAATGCAGGCCATTGCCAATACCACGTATGTGCCCTCACATCATCATCATCATCATCATCATCNCATCATCATCATCATCATCATCCTTCTCTCATCATCATCATCATCATCATCATCATCATCCTTCTCTCATCATCATCATCATCATCATCATCATCCTTCTCTCATCATCATCATCATCATCATCATCATCATCATCCTTCTCTCTCCCTCGACTTACACCTACGTCTTCCCTCTGTACACCCGAAGGCCACCTCTGCGCCTCACTGCAGTCCAAGCCCGTGCCAGCTATGGAGGCTGGGCTATGGCGCTGCCCTCAGCAGCGCCCTGCTTCTCGGACGACTGTACGAGCACAGCACCTTGCCCTTAGCGCACAGCAGCACGCGAGCCTACTCTCCAGCAGCGCTGCCGCACAAATTGGCAAGTGCCTGACTGAGCCTCCAGGCAGCGAGCTCTTTACTATATGGAAAGAGTCTGCCTGCCCTGACGGCCTGGCTGGGATGGGCCTGTGCTTAGAAGACTCCGGTAGGCCCCAGGAGGCTGTGCCTCTGTTGCAGCTGCTGGGCCTCGTTCGGTTGGGCCTCACAACTATCTGTGTACGATGCTGCGATTCTTGCACAGGGCCTGCATTTCAGGAAAGGCCTGGAAGGCTGTGGAAAATCTTTGCTGCTCGGGCCTGTGTTCCCTCAACCAACTGGCGCTTCAGAACTGCCTGGACCCCAAATACAAAATGATAGCAATTGGCCTTTCGGGATTTGTTAGGCCCGATCTGGAGAACCTACACGACTTACAGACAATCCTACATTAATAGCAGGTCGGATTCCACGATAAAACAGTTCTGTTTCCAAAAAGATTTGTCCGTCCGTTGGAGATTACATTAGTAGGAATATAAGCAGATAACATCGCCAGCTTCACTTAGGGCGGGCACATCTGTATCAGGGCCCCTCCGGCCTGCCGAGGACCCAGATCCTCGCACAACGCTGTCCAGAATGCAGAAATGCACGGGTAGTCCACGAACGGAGAACCAAAGCACTGTATCTGAATGTCAATGAGTGCATGCTCTCACCACCCACCAACATATGTATCCAGAGCCCTTCCTCCTACTTGGCGCTCAGAGCCCAGACAACTATCACACAGCTACTACCAGACTACGAATTGACAATGAAACCTGTTGACATCAGCAGCAACAACGGAAGCACATGAAGATGTCGACCATGTAGACCATCGCCACGGCCAGGTATGTGCCCTCACATCCTCAACCTCATCTCTCTCTCTCTCTCTCTCTCCCTCCTCTTCTTCACCCACGTCTTCCCCCTCACACACGAAGACCACCACCACCTCACTGACTGTCCAAGCGCAAGCCCGGCTTTGTGGGCTGGGCTATGGCACTGCCCTCAGCAGCACCCTTCTCCCACACGTCACTGCACGTCCGCACGCCTCTGCACTGCCGCTAGCAGCAGCAAGCGAGCGCTCACTCCAGCAGCACTGCCGCCCGCTCTACCTTCCCGAATGTCGCCCCCGGAGCCCGGCCTTTCTTATATGGAAAGTGGCAGCTGTATTGCCACATGCTTGCCCCGTTGGCCCGAGTTTCCAGTAGCTTCAGTCTCGGCCAAAATGTCTGCGCCCAGGCGCGTTCAGATAGTGGGCCAACACCCAGGGACAAATGTGAGGTGCTCCCTGTTTCCGTGACGTTGCTCGAGGAGCCCGGAAGGCTCACGCATATTTTCGATTCTCACAAGGAATGCGAATGTAACCAGCTGGCGCGTGGCAACTGTCAGGGCTCATGAGATTCAGGGGGCCCGCCTTCACTTTGGGCGGTCACATGCCTGCTGCAGGGCCTTGTGCCGGTACACGAGGGGTAAAATCCTAACACTATCCTTCAGCATATGGGTTATGAGCAACAGGCGCGTAGAAATGACTGGTGGTCCTGCTAGAGAACCACAAGTACTTGGCCCGTACGTCGACCGGAGGAAAAAACCTAGAGTAGAAGCGCTTCTATTCGGATGAACCGGCGCGGCAATTGATGGGCCTGCCCGGAAATACTGGTGGTGCAAACTAAGGGAAGTGAAGTTGGTCAGTGAAAGGCAATGCATGTCCTCTACAAGGAAAAGCACAACTTTCATGTTCTCTGAGAGAAAAGCACAAGGAAGATCTCTGCAAATCTGAGGGAAGAGTGAACATCTCAGACTTTCTTGCTGCAGATAAATGACTGTGGACAGTGGCGCACCGGAGCAATAGCTGCTGTCGATGGCGGCGGTAGGGAATTTAGTTCTCTTATGTCTTGCTTGTAAGGGAATGTATTCATGAATGCTCAAATCTTACTGATCCACTTGTTTACAATTCACAGTGATCCACTTGTTTACAATCCACAGTAAATCTGATAAGTATGATCTCAAAGGTTATTATGAACTTGTGTGAGCTTGGTACAATGGGATGACAGCTGGGTACCTTCTGTGGACTGCTCCGTCCCTCTGAGCCTCTTTTTCCCGATATCTGCTGCACGCCAAAGAAAAGACAACAGGTGAATTTTTTTTTTTTTGCCTGGCACCACTGGCCTTTTCAACTGATTCCCTTGGAAAGGGACTCCAGATTTGAAGAATTCGAATTGTGCAAGAGTTGTATTTCCCTGTTTGAAAAAAAAATAGGCAAGGATCCACCAGGTCTGAAGTCCTGTTCAGTCGCACCTCGGTCGCAGCAAGGGCATATGATAATCCGAATCTTTGTGGCCTGGGCAAGGCCCGATAGGATCAAACACACAAGCCATGAGTGAGGTACGTGAAGGCACGAAAAGGGGTTGTTCTGTGGCCAAGGATCTGTGGCCAAGGCCCTGGATCTTAATCTTCCTCAATTCAGGCTTTGCAGAAGCACTGCAATGTTGTTCTGTGGCCAAGGCCCTGGATGCGTGAATAGTGCCAGGTGAGGAAGGTAGTTGAGGGCGCAGGGTGCAGGACGCCGCAGCTGTAGGAGAGAGCACTAGTGAGGGAAAGTGAACGAGAACATAAAATGGCACAGGCATGTCATGTTTGAATAAAGGAGAGCTAATCTCATGGCTGCAGAACGGACTGAAAAGTGCATCTGAACCAGATTTGGACTTCGGTCATCCAATAGCTTGTTGAACGGTTGAGGATAATTACATCTGTGTTTGAGACAAGCTCGGTCACGTCACGCTTCGCCACCGAGCTCAGCTCCTTTGCTCTGCAGCGAGGTTGTCCCTTGCCAAAATCAGATGACAAGATGCTCCCGAGGATTGGGAGTACATATCCTGTGGACGCGAACTGCAATTTCTGCACACTTAGCTGCTTCTGCACGCTTGCCCTCTTTGGTCAGATGAGGGCTTTGAACATTACTGGGGTGACTTGCGATTTCTCATCGTGTGGATATCCACAACGCCCCTGACTTGGGTATCGTTGTGGATCAATCTCCTTACTCTCTGAGGTCACACTTGTGCTATGACCCACCAGAGGTCTAATTGTGCCGTAGTCTTTGCACGTTGTTGGACTTCTCATTAGAACTCAAGACTGGGTCAAATTGTGCCGCACTGCACGCCGGCCCGAAAATCAAGACTGGCCGCCGATTCGATTTATCGGCGGCTGACCTTCTGTTTCAGGCTAGTGCGTTAACCGGCGCACCTCCGAAAATATAGCTGGGAAAGGTACTCGTGGTTTAAAATCAGAAGGCATTAATTCTGTTGTGCAACGGGGGCTCATGATTGACGTCCTGCAGGTTGCAATGGGGGACTGCCAACAACTTGAGGTGCAGCATGCTTCCCTTTTTAACTTGAGAGCGTGAAACCCCGTTGGCGATCATAGTTGTTTGCGGTTGGGCAGAAAGGGAATGCTGTTCTGCAAAGTTTTGGTTGGGTCAGTTGCATGATTCACATGAGGTTCGGGGTTCAATGCCGAATTACGGATAGCTGAGCTGCAGGTTGGATACAAGTCTGAGAAGTGATTATTACCCTAGGGTCCCCTGAGCACAGTCGAGGATAAAGGTTAGATGGAACGGCTGGGGGCTTAGTACTCACTCATGTCCTAGAGACTGATGTTAGGGGGGCGTGGGTGAGGTTGCGTGTGAGCCCAAGACGTGTGGGATAACCTGAGCAGGCGGGGAGATCACATAGCTGTACAAAGAATGGTCGGGATGCAGGTTGGATATGAGTCAAATGGAGAGATTGTAGCCTTAGGGTCTCCAGTGCATGGTCAAGGATAGAGGTAACGGGAACTGTGGGGTGGCCTAGTACTTACCGATGTCTGAGGCCAATGCTAAAGGGGGGGAGGGGTTGCATGTAAGCCCAAGATAGACGAGTGGGATAACCTGCTTCCTGGAATAATACAACAATCAGGACTACAACCAACCAACAAAAACAACCATAATATGAACAACATAGGTCCACCTATGGGCCTTGTAGAGAATGCCTATACCTAGCCTCCCAAGTACCTGTGCGACAAGGCTTGTGTGACTATTCTTAGATCAGGGCTTAGTAGGGTAAAATGAGACTCTACTTAGGCCTGGTACCTGCAAACAAGGTCCGGTCAGGTCACCCGCGATCATTGGAGGGTGACAATCCTGAGTGGTAGATATTGAGGTAGGATTGTGGAAGTGGGGGGTGCACCAGGAAGAATTACGATGTGGTAGGTCGGGAGGGAGTCTCATAGGAATAGGGGCCTCTATATGGATCATCATTATAGGCATATGGCCGATTACTGAAGGTGACTGTCATATGTCCAGAGTCTGATCTCTACAACAACCTGGGCTTTTTCAGCCTGAGGTTTGGTATCACATAAATTTTTTTTTCAAGTTTCTTTTTCTATGTCCGAGGCTCAAGGCCTCGGTAAGCTCTACTGGGCCCTGTTTCAGGCAGAACGGCCGCCCTAAGTGAAGGCGGCCCTGCCAAGGCACGAGAGGCCTGCTTCTGGCTGGGTTGGACGCAACTGGGAAATTCAGGCAGTTGCGCAGCGCCAGTTGGTCGAGGAGCCCAGTGCAAACAGACTCACTTATTTTCACTTCAGATGCATTCAAACAGATAGCAAATCGCTCTGGCGCAGAGTGCTCACACAACTTAAAGACAGACTTGCATCAAAGTGGATATGGCGATTGCACGCCTTCACTTCACTTATCAACTCAGAATTTACATCCACCGTTTACACGCACTCACTCTGAATCTCCTTGGATATGCCACACACTCACACACACTATGCTTTAGACACACCTCTCTACTCACTAACCACAAACTGCTAAGCTATGGCGGCTATGGCCGCTTACTAACACTAGCTCCGGATGCTGTCTTCTTCCTTTAGCCCACTTCGACTTTGGGCATCTGCAGACCACCTTGCACAAGTCGCCTTGGCAGCACTTCCGCATGGCTCACACAGTAATGAATGAATTGCTGGACGCTGCCTCTTGATTTATACTTTTGTCGGTCACTGGTCTGCCTTATTCCATTGGGCCCTTGGTGCACACAGTCCCTCATGGTACCTGCTGACTGGACAAAGTGCGATTGGGATTGGGTACTGCTGACTTGACACAGTTGGACTGCCCACTTGCCCACTTGCCTCTGGTCTAACATGAGCAAACACTCGAGAGGCCACTTTCGGACCTTCTGGAAGTTTGTGGACTTGGCCTTTCGGGACTGTAGCAGCTACGACTTTGACCTTTCAGGACTGTAGCAGCTACGACCTCTACACAGCTGTGACCCCTAATTGACAGACCTACAGATCGAACCCGTACAGCTACATAGACCTACGGTAGACAACAGTCAACTACCAAAACACAGGTCACAGGTTCAAACACACAGGGGTCGACTCGATATTGTACGCGGGTGTAGAAGGTGTAGGGATCAAACCCTGGTATCTGCATCTGTTACTGCTAAAGTGAAAAACCGTTTCACTCCCGCCGGCCTTAATTCGAGGTTATCCGAGAATACTTCAGTCCAAGGTGGGACCTTTACCTTTCCTATTTGTCTCATAGGCGCGGACTATATCTGGAGTTGTCTCTAGAATCTTTGTTCGGATAAACCAGCGATTGTCTTCAGGTTCTTGATTGGAGAATCCGACTTTGTAATGTTTTTTGTGGAACGCCTCTACCTCCCGTTTTGAAGGCATCCTCATCTATTATGCGATCAATGTCGTACCTTCCATCCATATCTGGAGGAATCATAGATCTCCGTGATGGGAACTGGTGTCTCGTGGTAGAAGGCAACAACTTTGATGCATGAAAACTGGGTAGGTGTGGAGGTGTGCTGGAATCTCTATGGTGTAGGACGATCCATTTTCTCCGCCTTTGACTTCTAGGATTGGCCACGGTCCTCTGTAAGCGGGTAACAATTTTTGTGAGATGTTCTCCTCAGGAGCAAACTCTTTAGACTTGACCCAGACTAAGTTGCGTACTCGGAGCTGTGAAGGGCGACGATGCTCATTGGCTTGCTCTATTATTCGGTGCTGGGCCTTCTTGAGGTTATCAACTACGGTAGCAATCTCATTTTCGTGTTGTATTGCAAATTCCCTAGTACCTGGCGGTAGCCTCTGAACCTGATCCCGGTTCAGTCCTTCAAACGGTCTGCGGGGTCTAAAGGACTTACGCAACTCGTTGGGAGTGCGACAAATAACTAAGTGCAGGCTATTATTATAGGCGCTGGCTACCTTTGGGAGCATCTCATCCCAGTTAACTTGGTCAGGTCTAATATACATTTTGAGAACCTGCTGCAAGATTTTGTTCATCTGTTCAGTCTGACCGTTGGTCTCTGGGTGAAGTCCAAATGACATCAACAACTTAGAGCCATAGTCTCTCATCTACTGTTGCCAGTTCTGAGTGGTGAACCTAGTATCTCTGTCTCTAAGTATGGACAGAGGAACACCATGCTCATTGACCCAATGGTCGAAAAAGTTTGGTATTATTGGATTTGTACGTGCCTTTGAGGGCCAGGAACAAGAACTACATATTTGCTACATCTATCAACTATGATCATGACTTGGCTTTTGCCATGCCTACTCCTGACACTTGTGTCCATAAAGTCCGTGGACACAAAATCTCCGGGTCCTCCGGGAATAGGCAAGGGTCTGAGAAGACCTAGAGGGGCTCGCGTAGTGGTCTTATTCCTTTGATAAACCTTACAACTGGGTACATACTCTATGCGATAGGCATTCATACCAGGCCAAGTATACCCGCACATGAGGTTGGCTAATGTTTTTTGCCAACCAAAATGTCCCTCTGTATCATGGCATTCCCCGAGGATCATACTTCGGATCTCTTCATTGTTAGGAATGCACAATTGGTCCTGCGGTAGTCGGGTTCTAAGTCTTGGGCCTCCGTAAGCCTCTTGAGAAGGTCCTTATAAATAGGGTCTTGACTGTTTGTTGCAGGTCTCTCCCTATATCCAGACAATACACTATTGCTCCGAAGCAGTCCGCTCTCCTACTTAGGGCGTTCGCAACTACATTGTATTTTCCCTTGACAGGCTTGAGCTCAAAGTCGTATTGATCTATCTCTGCGGCCCACCTAGTAAGCTTAGGTGTGATCTTGGCCTGCGTTTTCAGCCACAATAACGTTTCGTGGTCTGAATATACTTTGAAGTGCCTCCCAAGCAAGTAGTGCTTCCAGTGATCCAACGCTTGCCTGAGAGCGTAGAGTTCCCTCTCATAGGTGGATGTTGCTACCTTTTCCGAAGGCATTTTAGCAGACATGAACTCTACGGGTTTATATCCATTGCCGTCGTCTTGCTGTAAAACAACATCTATACCGTACTAACTTGCATCAGTGGTAACAACGAAAGGCAAAGACGGATCAACTACCTTGAGGATTGGGTACTCTATCAAAGCCCGCTTTAACTTCTTTAGGGCTGATGTACAATCTTTATTCCACTTCCAGATTGCCTCTTTCTTTAGCAACCTGCGAAGGGGAGCAGTGATGGTGGGAAAGTTTCTGACGAACTTTCTATAGTAATTTGCCAACCTTAGGAACGACCACAACTTGGTCAACGTGCGGGGAGCTGGCCAGTCTCTAATCGCTACTATCTTACTATCCTCAGGCTTTATGCCATCTCCATCTAGAATGTGGCCGATGTATAAAACCTGCGTCTTGGCCCACTCACTCTTCTTCGCGTTGATGGTAGTTAGCTTCTCTCAGCTTCCCCAAGACTTGCCTTAGATGACTCTCATGCTCCTGGAGGGTCTTACTAAAGACTAGGATATCATCTAGGTATACTACCACGAATCTATGTAACCATGGCCTGAATAGATCATTCATACAACGCTGAAATGTAGTTTGCGCATTGGTTAGTCCAAAGGGCATTAGTGCCCATATGTGGTCCTAAACGTCGTCTTGTACTGATCATCAGGATGGAACTGATGATAGCTTGACTTCAAGTCTATCTGAGAGAAGTATTTGCAGCCTTGCACCTGATCTAGCAGACCCCTATAGTCAATGCACATTTTTAACTCTCCCTCCTTCTTGGGGACAAACAGAACAAGAGCTCCGAAAGGGAACCCTTCTCGAGGAGCTCGTCTAACTGCTTGCGCAACTCCTGGGGACATTCGATACATTGTTCCTTTGGGAGTTCTACTACCAAAATCTATCTCAATACGATGTTGGATCAGCCGCGATACTATTGTAGGCGGTTCAGACAGATCTGTATATTCCTCTAAGAGCTTGGCAATACGAGGGTCTATGGACTCTTCGGTTTTAGGTTCAGTGACTGGCCTTACATAGGCTATAGGGACTTGTTTTTCTAGTTGCTCCTTCACTAGCCTTGCGAATGTAGGAGCGTTGAGGCAACAATGTGCTAAGGGGTTGTCTACCCTTGACACACGAAACAGGCGAGCAGTCTTAACTCCACTTGTTGGACTAGGGAGCCTACACTCATGCTCTCTCAAGTGGAGTGTGGCCCTTGCTGCCTCTCCCTAGTCCATACCTAGGACTGTATCAAATGGGAGATTATCTTCTACGAGGCGAGTCAGGGAATGGAAAACTTTCTCTACTTCCCGTCTTTCTCTAGGCGGAAGTATGCCTGGAGTCCCTCGACATAATCCTCGACACGCATGGTGCAATTGTATGTGAGGATGCTGACTATAGGTTCCACTAGCTTTCAGACCTTTAAATTCAACTTCAGTTTCTGTAGCGCTTTATGATTGATATAACTATGGGTGGCCTCATTGTCTATAAGGGTCCCTACTCGACCTTTGAAAACATCTACATCTACCAACACTAGCTGTCCTTTTCCATCTTTCTTCATTTTGGCCTAGGCAGGCATCCTCTACTTCAACTCTTCTGCCACGCCTGTGAGCGAAGTGCCTAGACAGACCCTAACACAAGTAGTTTCTGGACAGCTATCTAGGCACTGGCCAACAACCTTTGCCATAGACACATGTGGTTTGGGAGTTTCTCTATAGTGCGTGCACTCTTCTCCACATGGTTTAGACTTAAGGGCAACGAGCCCTACTGGCGGTTGCCTTTTGCTGCCTGCGCAACATATCAGGCCTTTGTATACTTTGGGCAGTATTTAACAATATGCCTTGGATCACCGTAATAGATGCATTGATCCCGATCTATCCTTTGCTCCCATACTTTTTGATCAAGGCCCAGATCTTCCCAGGGCCTACCTTGTGGCAAGCCAGGGTGCCATCCACCCTTTTTGGGAGGTGATCGACTGTAACGAGGACGGTTTTGCAGGGGATCTTGATGCCTGCCTCCCTCTTCGTGGTTTCCCCTGCCGCCAACTCCCTGATCATCCTGCCCTCGACCACCAGAAGTCGGGCTCCCTTGGCCCGGACCTCCTCTTCCTTGCGGCCTCCCTCCAGTCGCGACGACAACATAGGATCACCCCTGACCCACACTCTTGTCTTCCTCCTCGAGGTCATTCAATCTTGCTATACGGGACCTCCGCCATTCCTCCTTCATCTAATGTCAGATCAACCTGTTCTGAAATGGTCTGGCCTTTCCACTTCTTACCTTTGTCAAGATCTTTATGCCGAAAGGTAGCAAGTGGCATGGATTGAGCCTCATAAGCAACGATGTCGCGACTCAATTTATCATAGGTCATCCCCTTGCTCTCATGACTTATCGTAGAAACGCCCGTGCAAACTCTCGGGCATTGCATGATAGAACAATTTAACCAACTGTGGCTCAGTGACCCCATGGTTAGGGACAGCGACAAGCTCATCCATGGCGCCCTTGAGTGACCGCACACTCTTCCACTGACGTGTGTGGATTGTTTGGAGCTTGTTTGACACTTTAATTCCCCTAGTTACATACGCGAATCGTTCGCGAAGTAACTCGAGGAATTCATTGAGGGGAGTGGTGGTGGAATATGCCACCATGTCGTTGTCACATTTGGCGGCGCGGGCCAATGACCTGGCGAAGCTAGAAGCTTCGTCTCTAAGGGCATGGAATGCGACGAGGACTTGCTCCTCAGGGATAATATCTTGGAGGTGCACGAAGCAGTTAATGTTTGCCTCCCAATTATCAAAATCTTCTCCTTGTTTCCTGCTGTAGGTGTCAGGAAACTTCACCTTTACCCTTTCCCTATGAGCGTGCCTCCTCCTCCTTTGGGACTGCGAGCTTGGCGCCCTCTATAGCCCTCACACAAATTTTTTCTGTGTTCTTCATTCGGGCCTGCATTTCAGAGCCCATACGCATCATCATATCATGAGCAAAGTCTCAAAAACCTACTCTTATGGACTGTAGAGCTATGTCATGCCCCTTTGAGAAATGCATTTGTTCCTGCTGGACGCGAATAAGCACATCTACACTCTTTGCAATAGCATCCACTTTGTTTTGCAAGTCCCCTTGGGCCAGGGCATTAGCATGCTGCTCTGCTGTGGCAGCTAACTTCTCCAACTCTGTAGCCACTTCAATGCGCCTTCTCCTCTGTCGTCTCAGCCGCAATATCCATTCCATTCTCTTTTCGTCTTCTAGGGCCTGCCATTGTGAAGGGTTTGTTAGGGCCTGTATCTCTGCGTCAACATCCCTCTTGTCCTGGGGGATATACATAAACGTGTTCTCGTCTTTTCGCAGGGAGAAGTTGGCCACCCACTCTGACACCATCTTCGCCAGTTTCTTCTCCTCCTTACTAGTCCCACTGGATTCCCCTCTTTCCCCTCTCCTTACATTCCTCACCAGGGGTATGTCCTCTTCCTCTTCTTCTTCTTCTTCTTCTATTGCCTTAAGCTTATCCTCTTCCCTTTTCAATCTCTCCATTTCTTTTTCACGCTTTTTCTTCTTCGCCGCCTGCTCCTCCAATAAGGCCTGCTTCTTGGCCTCCACTCCTTTCTCTCCTTCCTCTCCAGCAGACTTCTCTTCCTGCTCTTTCGTGTATGGGGTGGTGCTCTTTCCTCCTCGCGTGTCAACCATGGTGAAAGGTGCACAACTAAATGACGGTCCCACACCTCACCACTTACCTTGCCCCTGACTAACTTAGATGATTGACCGACTCTCTAAGGACCAAAGAATCCTTTGGGACCCTGTCAACTATGGTCTCTAGCCTGAATCTACTACTAAGTTGTCACTACAGGACTTACTACTGATCAGGAGGCATTTAAGGAGATCCTACGCAACTCATGAATTATTTACTGTCGCAAACAGGACGACGCGATTAGCAAGTCCGCTCAAGACCTAGACATCTCGTTGTGCAGCCCACAACTCGGATTTTGGGCCTGCCATGCGACAGTGAGCAGCCCGCTGGTCTGTACCGGTCCTTGGGAGGGTTTATCCTCTAGGTCAATCAGTCGTTAAACACGACATTTGTCCCTACTCAGCCGTGTGGGTTTGGTCAACGCAACTCTATGACCTCAATGCAGAAAGAAGAGACAAACAAAGTACCATGGGGTGTGTGCACATCCATAGGGCGAGGGGATATGCGGAAGGCTTGGCCAGAGTATACCAACTCCAGCTTGGTTAAACTTTGTGGTTAACAGCTCCGGTGAACGCCCTGGTCAACACCTCGATCAATGTTGGTCAACATCTTGGTCAGTGCCTCGGTCAATGCTGCTCAAGGCTCAGGTCAACTTGGTCAACGCTGGTCAACGATGGTAAACATCTGGTCAACGTTGGTAAACTCTTTTGTCAATGTTGGCTATGGCTGCCAACCCTCCCTCTCTCATCTTCTTCCACCTTCTTCTTACCTTAGCCATGGCTTCTTTCTCATCCCTCGCTTTTTTCTTCTTCACCCCTCCTTCGTCTCTCTTTCCTTCTTTTTAACTTATCCTCTGCTGGTTCGTCTTCCTCTTTTTCTTCGTATATTCGAGCTCGGCGGCTATGGCCGCAACCTCCTTTCTTGACCGCACAACCAATCTTGTATTGCTCCTCTCTCTCTCTCTCTCTCTCTCTCTCTCTCTCTCTCTCTCTCTCTCTCTCTCTCTCTCTCTCTCTCTTCGTCGTTGTCTTCTTTGCACGTACGCAGCACCTTGCTTCGTCGGCGCAGCTATGGAGGACCCTCCTTCGACAACGCACTTTTGCTATGGCGAGTGGAATAGCGGGAACCAGCTCCGATACCAATGCAATCAGACTCACTTCTTTTCACTTCACATGCATGCAAACAGATAGCAAATTGCTCTGGCGCAGAGCGCCCACACAACTCAGAGACAAACTTGCATCAGAATGGCTACGACAATTGCACGCCTTCACTTCACTTATCAACTCAAAATTTACACCCTTTGTTTACACACTCTCTGAATCTCCCTAGATATCCCGCACGCTCACACATATTGTGCTTCAGACACACCTCTCTACTCACTAAAACATCTAAGCTATGGCGGCTATGGCCGCTTACTAACACTAGCTCCAGATGCTATCTCCTTCCTTAAGCCCATTTGACTTCGGGCAACTACAGACCATCTTGCACAAGTGGCCTTGGCAGCGCTTCCGCATGGCTTACGCAGTAATGAATGAATTGCTGGACGCTACCTCTTGATTTATACTTTTGTTGGTCACTGGTCGGCCTTATTCCACCGGGCCCTTGGTGCACATAGTCCCTCATGGTACCTGCTGATTGGACAAAGTGCGATTGGGATTGGGTAGTGCTGACTTGACACAGTTGGACTGCCCACTTGCCCACCTGCCTTTGGTCTAACGTGAGCAAACACTCGAAAGGCCACTTCCGAACCTTTCAGAAGTTTGTAGACTTTGCCTTTCGGGATTGTAGCAGCTACGACCTCTACACAGTTGTGACCCCTACTTGACAGACCTACAAATCGAACCCGTACAACTACACAGATCTACGACAGACAACTGTCAACTACCAAAACACAAGTCACAAGTTCAAAGTACACGGGTGTGGAAGGTCTAGGGATCAAGCCCTGGTATCTGCATCTTTTACTACTAAAGTGAAAAACCGTTTCACCAGGCCCCGCCTGCTTTTTTCCAAATGAATCTGAGGCAGGCCTTGGGCCAGACACAGGGCGTGGACTGAACACAGCTCGCTGGCAGTTGGACACGGGTAACCACCCCAGGCCCTGCGTGATATTCCCTGGGTCAAGGTCTCATTCACTTGGGGCCTACCAGAAGCTTCTGGCCAGGGGCTTAGTGCAGCCAGACAACTCACGACAGGCAGGCCACTTTGATAAAAGAAAGTGCCTCCTCAGGCGACATTCGGACATTTGCTACTTGTGCGCAAGCGCTGCTGCGCTACTGTGGCAGGCAAGCGCCCACACGCTCACGGGCGAGCAGGGCACACCCAGGCAGCCATAGCAGAGCTGGCCTGCGAGATGCTGGATGGGGTGCATGGTGTTCCTTGGGTGCACGTGGCATTTGTGTGGGGGATCGAGGTTGTGAGTGATGCGTGAGACATACCTGGTGCTCGAGGCGAACGACATTCATCGAGATTTGCTCATACTTCGGGGAGCTGTTGACGTCACCACCGACATTGTAGATAGGCTAGATAGGATCTGCCATTCGTAGTTTGGGCGCTGAGCGCCAGATAGGGAATCGACATTGGTTCATTGTTGATGATGGTGAGACTATTCCAACATTGTCACTTGTGAGCTTTTGCTGTGCTCTTATTTGGTGGAACTGGAGTTGCAATTCTGCTTTTGGTTCGAGCTCACGACTATCTGGTTTCATGTGTATGATGCTGCTTGGTTTTTGGAATTCGCTATCGCTCATTTTCCTTGCATTTTGGTATCGGAGTTGTGGTACGTTGCGCTAATCTGGCGCTCCTCTTCTGCCTACGTGGTACATGCACGCGGTCAGCTGGGTGAGCGACCGTGGGAAGTCCGTAGTGAGGAGGGCGAAGGCAAGCAGGCGACGTAGGCGGAGGGGGGTATCGCCAGGAAGGCTACGAGGTGATATTGGGTGTTGGGCGGTGTGACGAAAACTATCTGATGTGCGATTGATGCTTAGGTGGAACGGTGGTGTAATGCTGGTTGTGCTGAAGCAATGATTGGTCATCACAATCGACGTCAGGTCATCTGGTGAGAATATATGTGGTTGGGGGCAGCTATTTTGAGGTACGTTGCTCTTAACCTTATCTACCCGCTGCGACACTTCTTGCCGTGAGGATGTGTGTTCTGTCTTGAGAGTCCTCTCATGTGAGGAGTTGAGTGTGCTCAACCTTGAGAGTCCGCATTGTTCACGTGGAGCATCAGGAAGGAGAGGGCGGAGCTATCTAAAGGTCCTTGGACGAAGCACTGGGTCACGGGCACCATGCCAACCCATCGGGAGTAGAGCCCGCATGCTGCTTTGTCCTTTGTTTGACTGCTGCGCTGTAGATGGGTTATGAGGGGCAGGCCAACTCTAAAGGGGAGACGAGTACCGAACTTTTGTAAACAAGTATCGGCGGGGTACTTTGCATTGGCTGTGATCGTCGTCCTGTTTGCGACGTTAAATAATTCTTGAGGACCTCGGGGCCTGTTCTTAAACTGCCTCTTGATCAGCCAATCGATCGGTGTAAGGCTCGCTGCACGCGAGGGTAAACATGGTGCAGGGCTGGCCGGCTCAGCATTGACTCGGGGCACAGGGGTGGGCCGTGTGCACACCTTTAGACACGCACGCTATTTGGACTGCTCAGAAATGCTGACGTCAAGTGACAATCAAGAAGAACTGAGGGAGGGGTAGATTTCAGGTGATAAGTTCGGGAATAATTCCAATGTGCAAACACCCATTGAAACAATTTTATTTTCATTTTTGATTTGTTAGATGTTCAACCATTAACATGTGACAGACAACATAGGTAGAACTTATGGTTTTGGTCATTTGCTTTCTGTTTGCGGACTAGTCAAGTAAGATAGTTTCTTTTGTAGGAATCTGGACTTAGGACCCAATTGTGTAGACTTTGACATTGCCAGCGATTAATCATTTTTATTTATTTTAAATTGGTCTGAGCACTACGCTGCGGTAGGCAACTGAGTGTGTCCTAGTGCAGAAACTGTACAATTATGTAGCTTATGAGCGATAGGGAGAACCCTGACCCGGACGATAGGATCCTACGTTCGTCAAGACGCCTGTTGGTACGCTCAGCGTTGGGACCAGAGGGTGAGCGGTTGCTGTTCTGCCAACTTAGGGAGAGGCAGCAGCAGCAGCGGAAAGCTAGGGATGCAGAGGCAAGCAGAGCCTTTGCAAGCGAGGCAGCTACTTCAGCAGCCATGACAACCGTTGAGCATCTAAGTTCCCAGGCCAGTAGTTCAGGAACTGTTGGGGCGATGGTCGCACATAACCTAAGTCAGTTTGCTGGCCTCAACATTTAGTATAGGATGTCGCTAGACAAAGAGCAAGTGCTCATGAGGCACAGTTACAAACGTCGTTAGATGAGATACAAGGAGAGAAAGAAAGGATGATCAGACGAAGGTCAAGGCTGCAACGAAGACAAGCGGACATCAGGGAGTTAGAGGAGATGGACCTGACTAATGTGGATGACGATGTGAGGACCGTGAGGACAACCCTGTTAGATGTAGTGGAGATGCAAGACTACCACACGCCACTCTTGCAGGACATCTTGCGGAGCCTTGCCGTGCTGGTCGGACAAGTTTAGGCCGTACCATCACCATCAAGGCCCGATGCCTGGCCCGTACTATAACCTCTTCTTTTTGTCCCACAGGTGATTGGAGTAACCCCATTTGCAGTCTCTCCAACTTCGGTGCAAGCCGCTTCCCTACTAGGTATGCCTTCGACAGGCGGGTTACCAGCAGGTCCTAGTGTACAGGTTCCTGTTCAGACAATGTTTTCCCAACCTCCGTTGCAGACTGCCGTAACTGGGCAGTTTGCTGTCTCGGAGCCAGCACAGCCGCATGGCACACAACCCCAACAGGAGCTAGTGCAGCAGCCTGCACCCCAAGGTCCACAACCTGGAGTAGTGCAGGCACCGGGACATGGACAGTGGGTTCCCAAGACTGCCATTGCTTTGCCTGAACCCTTCTCAAGAGATAAGAGGGGTGAGGACCTCTACACATGTGAAATGCAAGTTGACCTTGCCGCACGAGGAAGTGCTTGTGGCTGCCTCATACCTGGAGGGGAGTGCAACAAGGTGGATAAGTGGGTACGTACACCCAGAAATTGGATGATTTCCTCAAGCTGGTAGAGGAAAGGTGGAATGATCCACATGAGGCTCAAAAGGCCATTGATGCGATCCTAACTCTGAGCTCAAGAAAGTTCAGGTCAGTAAGGGATGCCACAAACGCAGTTGAGCGTCTGATCTGTGTTCCTTGAGTGAGTTATGACCCCCAGGTCTTGCTCACCACTTAACTGAGATGTCTTTGGATAGAACTCAGGAATCAGTTGGCAGGTGAGGCCTATGATCATAGTCCAAAAGTTTCCTTGTTTAGCAAGAAGGCCCTAGATCCGGAGGCAAAGATCGAGCATGGGCACCAACCCACTACAAAGGGTACGAAGAAGGCACTGCCTCCTAACTGGAAGGCTAAGGGGCACATTATGTTCGTCGAGAAGGATGGTTCTACCATAGAGATAGATGACGACTCCCAAGGAGTAGGATCAGAGTCTGGTAGCGCATAAGCTTCAGGGGGTGGAGTCGCTGCCTCTATGCAGAAAGATAAGGCGACCGGTAGACGTCGTGGAGGTTCCCGATTTAGGAGTCGAGTGGACCCGAATGGTCCTCCATAGGAGAAAGCGGATCGTACAGAGGACGTGTGGAGAGACCGTTTCTTAGGGACTCCGCCAGGGCTCGATCACTGGTCTATCTTTTTGCTGTTTCGGCTGCATTCCGTTTTTGGCCTGGCACCTTTTTTCCAAACCCCTCCTTTGGTACTGTAGGATTTTGGACAACTTGCGCCATGCTGCAATTCGGGCACCACTTTCAAATACCCCATTTTTCAGTTTTGCCCTCGGGGCCTTTGCAGAAATGCCCTTGGTATCGTACGTGTCACCGGTACTTGTACCGGCTCCCCGTACGGTACGGGAACCAGTCTCGTACCAGTTTTCTGTTGTACTCGTACTCAGTGTGACTTGCTTCGGCATTGTGTTCGGAAATCCAAGACTTCGACTTGGCGACTTTGCCACTTCGTGTCTGCGTTCGTCGAGTCGTGTCGAGTCTGCGTCGAGTTGAGTGAGTGTGTGTGTGTGCTCTCACTCTCTCGCTCTCTCTCCCAATCTCGTTGCCTCAGCCCCGTCACACTGGTATCGGAGCCGTTCGAACCTGCCCAACCCACCCTCCTTTGTCGTCACCACCTGGCCATCATCAGCATCATCGACGTAGCACCACGTCATCGTTGTGACCGTCGTCGCCATGCCACGTCATCATCGTCATCGTCGCGATCGTCGTCGTCGTGCCACAACATCATCGTCACCGTCGCGCTGATTGTCGCCATCGTCGTGCCCATCGTCCTCGTCGCCGCGCCGTGCCACCCTCGACATCGTTGTTGCAGATAAGTAATCGACGATAATTTTCTTTTATTATTTTTATTCTTTTCTTCTTCTTCTTATCTTCTTTTTCTTCTTCGTCGTCGCGACTCTGATCCCGCTCCCTCGCAACCTCCCCTTCCCGACTCTCGATCTCCCCCCCCCCCCCCCCCC
>BFEA01000007.1:1929219-1966118 GCA_003427395.1 Chara braunii | reverse complement strand
CGCACAACCCGCGTGTGATCCCCCGCGTTCGCTTTCCCCCCCCTTGCTCGACTTTCCCCCCTACGTTTCCCCCCTCGTCATCATCATCACCATCATCATCATCATCATCATCATCATCAATCTCCCCGTGCAAACCTTTTTTTAACCCTACCTACCACGCTACCACCCAATCAATAGTAGATAGGATCGCTCCACCCTAGATTTACATCAAAACTTATTTATTCCTTTATCCATTTTTTCAAAAAAAATTTAGAATCCATTTGAAATTCTTGTAAATACTTCATTAACTATCTTTCTCGACATATCTTTTTCAAAAATATTTTCTTTTTTCGAAAATTCGTAGGATTAATCAGCCTCTCTCGGCATATCTTCTTTGAAATTCGAAAAAAAATTTTACTTACTTTTCTCAAAATTTTTGTAATTCGAAAACATTTTACAACTAAGTAAAATTCTTTTTTTTTTTTCAATATTTTTTTTTTTCAATATTTTTAATTATTTTTTTAATTTGTTTTTCAATTCTTTTTTTTTTAATTAGGAAAATAATTTTAATTAATTGTTTTTTGGAATTTTTGTAATTCAAAAGAATTTCAGAATTAATTAAATTCTTTTCGTTCGGATTAATCAATTCTTTCTCAATATTTCTTTTTTGAAATTTGCAACTACTTTTACTTTGTTATTTTGTGAAAAATTTAAAAATACGTTAGAATTAATTAAATTCTTTTTTGATATTTCTTTTGGAAATTCAAAAATAATTTTAATTAATTCTTTTTCTCATATATTTTAATTCATAAAATTCTTTTTGCAATTTTTCTTGAAATTCGAAAAATTCTTTTTCACAATTCTCTTTTTGTTCAGGAGTGCTTCCTTTTTTTTTTTTTAACTCCTTAATTAATTGCGATTAAACTCGATTAATTCATGATTGAATTAATCTCTTTTACTCGGAATTAATCACCCTTTTTCGAAATTATAAAAATTTACCCCGAACGTAAATCCGAATAAATTTCGTCGGAGTTTATTTTTCTCGGAATGAATTAGTCTTTTTCTTCATTTGGAAATTCCTGAAAATTTTGCTTTCGTATTTTCTTGAAAAATACACTTGCGAATCAGTTTCGAATAAACTCAAATTAATATACGCTCTATTCTTGAAAAATGGGAATTCCCCCCCCCCATCTCCACATGCCACCACACCAAACCAAGAACTCCCAACGCGTCGTCGCCACCACTGTTGCCGTATCCTCCACATCCGTTCCGGCCGCGTCCTCCGCCCCCTCGACATGACCGCATCCTCCATCAACGTGTCTAACATCCGCACTGACTCGGTCGATAGCATTGTCGGCAACCTCGCAGGCGAACAACCACCAGCAAACACCGCCACCCCCGACCTCCCCACAATCCTCCACACACTCAACACATTCCACCCCTCCATCACGGTCGTCACCACGGCAGCACTTCCCTCCACAGCGCAAACCACTCCCTCCACAACCGCTTCCAGCAAGAACCCCTTGCTGACCTCCTCCACTTCTACCACCTCTACCACCTCTACCACCTCTACCACCACATCCACCAACCCTTCAACCTCCACCACGGTTTTGTTCCCCCCACCTCCTCCCGCATCCGGCGCATCCAGCACACCGCCTCATTCCTCGCCCATCCACGTCACCCCTCTTCCCCCCGGGACTCCCATACCCTTCCCCAACCCATCACGACGACCTCCACCATCCCCACCATCCGTCCCACCTGTTCCCAAGTCACCTCCGGAGTTTACCCTGCAATGCCACAACTCCCCCCCAACTACCTCCTTGAGGACAACAACCAACTCGACTACACCTGCTCGACACCACCCTCGATAACCTCAACTTCAACACGCTCGCCCAGTTCGTTTCTCGCGACGCTTGCCCACTCCACCACATGCCCCTTGCCCATTGGCTCTCCATTGCCACCTCTCGCCTCCTCGGCAATGCCGCGAAATGGTGGATGGCTGAAGTCAGCAACCGCCGAGCCTCCAGAGGACCACGTCACTCCTTACTCCAATGGGCCAACCTTCTCACTGCCACCTTTCGACCTCAGAAAACCATTGATGACTACCTTGAACAGTTCTTCCACCTTCGCCAGACCGGTCCCACGGACCGCTTTGTCCAATATGTCCACTCCCTCCGCCACCGCCTCCCCTCTACCGTCATTCCCGACTTTGCGTTCATCTCCCGCATCAAACGAGTATGCCACAAAGACCTCGCAACCGCCCTCGCCTACGAACCCGACATGCCCCTTGCTGACCTCCTCTCTCGCATGCTTCACCACGATCGACTTCTCCACCCCCATCACCAATCCGCGCCCGCTCTCTCTCCTGCCCCCGCTTTTTCCATCACGACACCACTCCACCCACCTCCGATGACGACTTCGACACTGCCTCTCTCGACCCCTCCCAATTCACCATTGAGGACCTCCAGACCGCCCACCTTATGCGGACGGATCGCCAGGATCGTGCCTCCCGACCGCCTTCTGCATGTCCACCCCGTCGTCTCCAAAAACTCGCACCCGCAGAACGCATATACCTCCAAGAACTCAATGGGTGTTTTTGCTGCCGCCAGTTAGGTCATTAACAGACCAACTGCCCCAACGCTAGCCGCTTTACTCTATCGGCCCCTCGCTCCACGGGACCCGTCCCTTCTACTCCACCTTCCTCCACCACGACAGTCGGGCCCTCCCCCACCTGAACACTGTCCCCTTGTCTCTTGCAATCCTCCCCAAGCATCGACCACTTGTCTGTCGGCTTTCCCATTGGTGACGATCTCTCCTCCACTGGTGGCTCACTTGGCATCGACTATCCGTCTGCCTACCCCCCCTCCGGAGACACACATCCCATCGAACGACCCCCGGGTGACACAGTCTACTCCGCCTGACCCCCTCCCGACGATGTCTGCAATCCCGTCGGTCGAGCATCCCACTGGCACCTGCTCTTCTACTCTAAACCCTAAACCCTTGTATAAACCCTGCTACAACCTCACAACCCCGCTCTACACACACCCTTGAACCCAGTCCACCCTTCCCTTGATCCTCATTCCTGATGTCTGATCTGCCCTTGCCCTCGCCTAGCGTTGTCCCATCTGTCCTCTCCACTACCTTGTCTCTCTTGTCCAATGCTTGTGAACCTGCGCGACGCCAGCGATAAAGGATCTAATGGCAAGCGCACGAGGACGATGGCCTGCTGCCTCACTGTTAATGGAGATTATGCAGCTGGTTTGGCCACCATGCTGTTTCATCGGCCGACATCCTGACTCGCGGACTTATTGGAGCAACAACTTGTGACATGGATCTTTGCATCAGTCTGCGACCTCCTTGCTTCCTTACTTCCGTTATTGCAGTTTGTGTACCGGACGCACCCTAGCACTTGGACTTCGACACTTGAACTACTACGCTTCTTGGACTTTTACCTATCGCAGCCGTTGAATATCGCTTCTACCGTCTACTCCAAAGACCTGAACAAGACTGCTGCAGACCCCCTTTCAAGACACCTGGACACTTCGTTCCTACATGAGATTCTGCTTTCGACTCCTTCGGACACACCAGCCCTTGCATCCTGAACAAACATTTTCGTTTTTATTTTTCCTGACTTTGACAACCCTGTAGAACATTATTACCAGAACCCTGTTTCCCTAACCATTGTTCCCCGTACCCACTAGAACATCAATATACATCCTCGTGTCCCCTGACCATTGTTTCCCTTACCTACTAGAACATCAATAGAAATACCCTGTTTTCCTGAACACCGTTTCCCTTACCTAGTAGAACATCAGTAGAAGTCCCCTGTTCCTTGAACTCTGTTCCCCTTTAACCAATAGCAAACCATGCAGTCCCCTTAGTTCATCAGTAGGACTACCTTGCTCCTTGCCATCCCTTTTGTAGGACTACCCTGTTCCATGCAACCCCCCCAAGTTCATCAGTAGGACAACTTTGTTCACCGGTACCAAACCCTGTTCCCTCTTACTCCCGCAGCCCATGGCACCCACATTATACCCCTCTTCCCTTTCGACTTGTTAACCAGTGATCAACCTCGTCCTGTCCTTCACAAATTTCAACATTGCTTAATGATCTTTGGCAGCCGGGGCATTGCCTTCTAGAGGGAGGGGATAGTGTTACGGACTCCACCAGGGCTCGATCCCTGGTCTATCTTTTTGCTGTTTCGGCTGCATCCCCCTTTTTCCAAACCCCTCCTTTGGTACTAGGGTTTTGGACAACTGGCGCCATGCTGCAATTCGGGCGCCACTTTCAAATAACGCATTTTTCAGTTCTGCCCTCGGGTCCTTTGCAGAAATGCCCTTGGTACCGTACGTGTCACCGGTACTTATACCGGCTCCCCGTACTGTACGGGGACTAGTCTCATATCGGTTTTCTGCTGTACTCATACTCAGTGTGACTTGCTTCGACATTGTGTTAAAAAATCCAAAACTGCGAGTTGGCGACTTTGCCACTTCGTGTCTGCGTTCGTCGAGTCGTGTCGAGTCTGTGTCGAGTTGAGTGAGTGTATGTGTGTGCTTTCACTCTCTCCCTCTCTCTCCCAGCCTCGTTGCCTCAGCCCCGTCACACCGTTACTCCCGGTTAGCTTGTACTCATTGTGGCCAATATGTCCATAATCAATTAAAGTGCCGGAACAAGAAGGTGACAGAAAAGATCATGCCTACGATGGTGCAGGCGCTGGTCTCCTCCGCATCCCGGGGTAGCAATGTAGCCAGCAGTTCTGGCACCGGTTCGGGAAACAAGTCGGGCTAGTAGGAATTGTAGTTGTTCCTGCTGGTCGAGGTGGTGGACACACCCTCACCATCTCGAGAGATCGCCCAAGCTATGAACTCTGTTGTCGTCCCACAAACACATTCGGACCAATGGATCCCCTGTTCGATGAATGCGTTCGAGTCCTTAGAGGAGCTATAGGAGTAGTCAAGATCGGCCCCTCTAGCTTCTTGGACGACCATGGCTAAAGCCCCTAAGGGTGAGATGTTCGTCGGCGAGGTAGATATAGGCGATCGTAAGGCCGGGGCCTACTATGACACTTGCTCGACGAGAAACTTTATCAATCGTGCGTGTGTTGAAAGGCTGCGCTTACAGGGGCAAGTGCAGCACCTGAGTCGACCCGTGGAGTCGACCTATGCCAACAAACAGCGCATGGTAGTCATTGATTACCTCAAAGACATTGAGTGTCGTTTCCTGTACGCGGGAGGGGAACTGAGACATCGAGTTTCATTCCTAGTCAGTGATGATTTCCCAATGGATATCTTGCTGGGTATGTACTATCTTTCCATTGCACAGCCCCACTTTGATTGGGATAGAAAAGTGGTCAAACACTTTGCCCGGAAGGGGGACCGCCAGACAACGTAAGTATAAAGCTAGTAGTCTGATTGAGTCCTACGGATGCATGTATGTGGCCCCGTTTTTTAATTATTATAAGAAAAATCCGGAAGGTATGTACTTGGTTTATGTCTCTGCAGAGCTGGTGAAAATGCCTCCAGAGATAGAGGGAGTGGTCACTAAGTACCCTGATTTATGTGAAGAGCCAAAGGGGGTTGTTGAGAGAGAGGTCGTTCACGCGATAGAGATTATCCAGGGTTTAGTATTTCGAAGGGTAGGATCTATCGGATGTACCTAGTGGAGCTCGATAAGCTTCGCCGGCCTAGTGTCTCCCCTTATGGCCTAGTGTCTCCCCTTACGGATCTCTTGTCCTATTCGTACCGAAGAAGGGGGGAACATTGAGGATGTGCATTGACTATAGGGGCCTCGATGGCATCACTGTGAAGAACGCAGAGCCCCTACCGCGCATCTATGACTTGTTGGACCGAGTGCAAGGGTGCCGGTACTTCAGTAAGATAGATCTGAAGTCCGGGTACAATCAGATCGCAATCCGGCCCGAGGATCAACACAAAACTGCTTTTCAGACCAGGTACGGTCTGTACGTGTTTGTGGTGATGCCTTTCGACCTTTCACCACGCTATGAACCTGATTGTTCATGGCTACTTGGACAAGTTTGTCATCGTGTACCTCGATGACATACTTATCTTTAGTAGGACCGTCGAGGAGCTATGAACCGGATTGTTCACTACTAGGACCGTCGTGTACCTCGATGACATACTTATGTTTAGTGTGCAATGCTCCTGGCACCTTTCAGCACGCTATGAACCGGATTGTTCATGACTAGGACAAGTTTGTCATCGTGTACCTCGATGACATACTTATCTTTAGTAGGACCGTCGAGGAGCATGTTGGCCATCGAGACGAAGTACTTAGTCTCCTTCGATAGCACCAATTCAAGATTAACCGGGAGAAGTGCGAGTTTGGCCGCACCTGGATCTTGTATCTAGGTCATGAGATTTCCGCAGAGGGATTGAAGCCTGATGATGTGAAGGTGGCCGACATTTGTGACTGGCCGCGTCCTCAGTCTGTGACTGAGATGAGGTCCTTCTTAGGGATGACCGACCACTACCTAATTTTGTAAGGAACTATAGCATAGTGGCTGCACCTTTGATGGACCTGACACGCCTTGACACCCCGTGGGAGTGGACAGACAGGTGTGAGGCTGCTTTCAGACATTTGAAGCACTCCTTAACACACCATGAGGTCTACTGACAAGCCAATCATAGTAACCACGGATGTCAGCCAATATGGTATTGGCGCCGTGCTTGCACAGCAGGAGGGGCAAAAGTTGAGGCCGGTCGAGTACAGGGCCAAAAAGATGCCTTCTCAAAAGTTGGCCCACCTATGAGAAGGAGCTTTACGCGATCTACAAAATGCTAGCCCAATGGAGGCATTATCTCTTTGGGAGGTTCTTTTACGTCAGGACTGATTATCAGACTCTGAAGTGGATGAGAACCCAGCCGGTGCTCTCCGATGCGCTGAAACGCTGGATTGCAGTCATTGAGCAGTATGACTTCGAACCCCAGTACATCAAAGGGGAGTATAACAAAGTTGCTGATGCGCTGTCACGTAGGCCGGACTTCCTGGGTGCGTTGATCATTGAGTTTTGGCTTGCGGATGATGTTACTTGATCCTTGGTGGAAGCGTATCGTGAGGATCCTTTTATGGCAGAGATCATACGCAGGCTCACTGACGAGTTTGTGTTGGTCAATGGCCTGCTGTTCCTCGAAAAGGCCGGGAATAACGTTTGTGTGTGCCTAACAGGGAGTCTTTGTGTAGTTTATTTTTAGGAGAGTGTCATGACGCCATCAGACATTTTGGCTATAAGTAGACTGCAGCCACGTTGCTGCAACAGTTCTGGTGGTCCACAATGATGAGAGACGCCAAGCTGTACGTGGAGACTTGTCAGGTGTGCCAGACGGACAAGCCCCGTACACAGGCTCTTCTTGGGCTCAAGTCCATTCCGATACCGGAAAGGCCCGGTGAGAGCCTGTCAATGGACTTCATGGACACGCTAGTCACCAGCAAGAGCGGTATGCAATGCGCCTTTGTCATTGTTGACAGGTTTAGTAAGTATGCCTGGTTAGTCGCAATGCCTGAGACAGCCAAGACCGAGTATGTAATCAAGTTGTTCAAAGGACACTGGGTCAGAGATTTTGGGCTGCCGGAGTGTATAGTTGGTGACCGGGATGTGCGATTTGCAAATAAATTGTGGAAAGCCGCAGCTGCAGAGCAGGGGACACAGCTGCAGATGACCTCGGGAACCACCCCGAGCCAAACGGGCAAGCAGAGCAGCTGAACCTCGCTGTACAACACCTACTGAGGCACTATATCAAGCCTAACCAGGTCGACCGGGATGAGAAACTTGCTCTCATCTCTAGTCTGTACAACAACACTGTGCACAGCGCAACAGGGGTGAGCCATGATAGTCTACTACTGACCTTTAAGCCTAAACTGCCCCTAGACTTTCTGCTACCTGAGAACCAGCCGGCTGCTGCACCAGGCACCTTTCGCCTATCGATATGAACGCCTGATGCAGCAAGCTGTAGAACAGATGCATAGAGCAAAGGCGGCGATGATAGAATCTGAGAACGAGCACCGCCACCCATCTACATTCCAGGTAGGGGACAGATACTGGGTTAATGCCTCTGAAATGGGGCAGGAGAATGGGATCTCCCACAAGCTCATGCCACAGTACATAGGGCCATTGGAAGTTCTGGATGTTGTCGGGAATGATCCGGATGGGTCATCGTATGTAATTCGGATCCCTGGTCACCTTCGCCAGTTCCAAAACCAACAGGCAGGGGCTGTCCTCCGAAGCCGAAGCTGCAGTATCACGTTCGGTTTAAACATCACATTGATCCAAAGGAAGACAGATGGTTTACACGGGAGGAACTGATGCAGACTGTTCCTCTGTCGCCCAGTATGACAAGTCATTGAATGATTGAACTTCTCAGAGGACTGTTGAAGTATGGAGGAGGGAATGCGAGGCTCAAGGCCTCGGTAAGCCCTACTGGGCCCTGTTTCAGCCAAAACGGCCGCCCTAAGTGAAGGCGGCCCAGCCAAGGCACGAGAGGGCTACTTCTGGCTGGGTTGGACGCAACTGGGAAATTCAGGCAGTTGCGCAGCGCCAGTTTGTCGAGGATCCCAGGCCCTGCCTGCCCTTTTCCAAATGAATCTGACGCAGGCTCTGGGCCAGACGTGGGGCGTGGACTGAACACAGGCCGCTGGCAGTTGGACACGCGTAACCACCCCAGGCCCTCCGGGTAATTCCCTGGGTCAGGGTCTCAGCCACTTGGGGCCTACTGGAAGCTTTTGGGTAGGGGCCCAGCGCAGCCAGACAGCTCACAGCAGGCAGGCCACTTTGATAAAAGAAAGTGCCTGCCTCCTCAGGCGACATTCGGGCACTTCCTACTTGTGCGCAAGTGCTGGTGCACTACTGTGGCAGGCAAGCGCCCACACGCTCATGGGCGAGCAGGGCACACACAGGCAGCCATAGCCGAGCTGGTCTGCGAGATGCTGGATGGGGTGCATGGTGTTCCTTGGGTGCACGTGGCATCTGTGGGGGGGGTCGAGCTTGTGAGTGATGCGTGAGACATACCTGGTGCTCGAGGCGAACGGAATTGACCGAGATCTGCTTGTACTTCAGGGAGCGGTTGACGTCACCACCGGCATTGTAGATAGGATAGATAGGATCTGCCATTCGTAGTCTGGGCGCTGAGCGCCAGATAGGGAATCGACATTGGTTCATGTTGATGATGATGAGACTATTCCAACATTGTCACGTGTGAGCTTCTGCTGTGCTCTTATTTGGTGGAACTGGAGTTGCAATTCTGCTTTTGGTTCGAGGTCACGACTATCTGGTTTCATGTGTATGATGCTGCTTGGTTTCTAGAATTCGCGATCGCTCATTTTCCTTCAGTATGTATTATTTTGTAATTTTTTTTTGTGGAAATTCCTGTGATAATGGTAAGGAATTAATAGGGATTCTTTCCAGACGTTTTCGAAGATGGCCACATTCAGAGGAGTGTGTGTTCAAGGGGGAAGTGTTGTGGCAGGCATTGCAATTTTGGGGGTGCCTTATCGTTTTCTGCCAGTTATTCAATTGTGCTGTCAAATACGGTCTGTTTGTTTGTACAGGTATTCGTTATCTTGTTTTTCTTGTCTGTTTTTTTTTGTTTTTAATCTCGATCTCGATTAGTATGAGCCAATATTGCATGAAACGAAAGCTGTGACAAGTCATAGGAAGCTTTGGGCGCGGAACGCGTAGATAGAAGTGTGCACCAGTGTGATGGGACAATGCGAAAAAACTGAGTAAGTGCCTTTATTGCATTGGTAAAATCATCCATGAGTGTCCTTGGTTGTGTAGGTCCTCGCTATGTTTTTTTCTGCAAGTTCTGTATCGTAACTGCCGTCTTCCCCAGAACAGAAAGCACTCTCATTTTGGCTGCACAGAACCAGAAAGATAGCTTCTATACATTTGTTATCAGCATGCGTTGTGTTCGGGGGAAGATGATAGTGGTAATATTCTACCTGTTCAGGACACTATGCAGTGTGTTCCTTCGTCTTTCTCTCTTTTTTCTGGCCTTGTAAAGTTGAGGTTTCAAACAACGAGGCGTTATAGGGTTACATATAATTTGAAATACCCCCAGCCCTGGCATTGATAGTGACTTCTAAAATCTCATTGTCGTTTAGGAGAATTCTGAAAACAATCAGGGATGTAGGGTAGGTTCAAAAAAAAGAACAGAAAATCAACGAAAATACGGTTGCCCGCCAGGATCCATTTGGCACAAATGAAATGCCAAAGGGTAGGTTCCAGTCTATCAGGGAAAGGAATAGAAAATCAACGAAAATACGGTTGCCCGCCAGGATCCATTTGGCACAAATGAAATGCCTGCCTATGTCGATAGGCATTGCTGTGAACTCGTAGGCCCACCATTTTAGGGTGCGCGGACTCTATAATTTTCTGGTTAGACAAAAGAGGTTTGTGGCCGTGTTAGGCATTAAACGGGCAATGAAAGCCACATTTGCAACATGTAAACAAACTGCTTTCATTCCTGCATTGCAATGCAATTTAAGGTGCGATCGCTACGTGCTTGCCGATGCGTATTTCTGCACTGGTATTTGTTTCTTTGCTTTGTTACAATCCTGGCCAATTTCGAAGTATACAAACATCAGAAAGTACAATGCTGTCCAATTGCAAAAAGAAATGAATGAAGTTGAGAGGAGAGAGAGGGAAAGCAGAGGAAGAAGAAGAAGTAAGAAAGAAGAAGAAGATGATGTACTCCAGCACAGACCAATGACAAGGCTCTTCTTCCTCACCAACCAATCTCCTCCTCCTTATCTCCTCCCCTCCTATTCAAACAAGAAATAACAATAATAATGTTGAATGGCTGAACCAGAATCAATGTCCGAATCCCACTTCTACTGCAGGCACAACATGAGGTCCACCATAGCCATGGCCACCCTTCCTCTTCCTCTACATACAGGCCGAGGCTATGGCGGAGTACTGAGGGCTCTCCCTCCTGTCCAAAGGACAACCCAAAGCAGCTATGCCGCTGCCCTTCTGTCCCCAGGTCAACTCCATGCAGCTATGCCGCTGCCCACTCAACTGCCATGCCTGACTCTGTCCCGAGCTTCCTTGATGAGGCACTACCCCCACTGGGGCCTTCCAGATGCAGCGCCTAACAAGGTGATGAAGATGGTCTACCATAGCCAGTTAAGTACCCCACCACTCTCCTCCTTGGTCCCCTTCTCCCTCCTCCTCCTACCGGTAGAGCTCCACCATAGAAGTGTGTCGCCAAACTTGCACGCTGAAGAATGAGGTCGAGCTCTTGCCTCAGCCTCTTGATATAGCAGCCTGCTTGCCTCCTGGGCGGTGACTTCCAGGCCGCTCGGCCTCCCAAGCAACCGGTACCTCCTCGCGTTCGGAGGGAAACATCATTGCAGACTCTGATATTGCCCGTACAGGCTCTAGACTCCAACTGGATGGACTGGTACCGGCCTAGACCTAGCCTACCGCTACTGGGCCTCTGAAAATGCCAACTTTGTCTTCTTCTGCTCGGCTATGAGTACCCGGCACGTCTACTGCTACTGGGTGCGGTACCGGCCTACCTGCTACTTGAGTGTTTTCCCTGCTGCAACCCTCAATGCCACGGCCACAGGTAAGTACCTGCCCTACGGGCCTGCCAAACAAGCAAGCACCCTTGGGGGTCACACACACACTCATGCCGACAAGCACTCAGACAGGCACGCAAGTTACAGGCACGCACACATACAGACTTAGAAAACACAGCAGAATGCGGGAATCTCGGCAAGGCATCCATTCCATCGGCAGAACTTCAGAAATCAGCAGTATTCTCAGTCTGTGTTATGGCGGGTCATTACAGCTTTGTAATTGCCTTTTTTCAATGGAGCAAGAGTTATGGCAGGAAAAGGTCGTTTTAGGCCAGTTTATCGTATCCTGCTTTGGGTATATGATTACTCCTTCCTAGATATTAAATGATTAAAATGTCAAAGGTGGGGTCAAGCGTGGAGGGGAAAAATATGTTACCCTCTTCTGTTGTCAATTTAGGCCTTCAGGTCGAGGGATTACAGCACGTGGCTTCGAGTCCACATTGTCGGGGGCTCGAGTCCACTCGTGACCACTAACTAGACAACAAATTCAAAGCGACTCTCAATTACTGTAGTGTATTGTTCTGTACCTTGACAATATCGTCGCACCTCCTAGGTAGGCTTCTCTGACCAGATTTCTTTTAACGTGAGGGGAAAAGGATGTTACCCTGTTTTGTGGTCAATTTAGGCCTTCAGCTCGATGGATTACAGCACGTGGCTTCGAGTCCACAGTGTCGAGGGCTCGAGTCCATTCGTGACCACTAACTGGACAATGAATTCAAAGTGACTCTCAATTGCTGTAGTGTATTGTTCAGTACCTTGACAATATCGTCGCACCTCCTAGGTAGGCTTCTCTGACCAGATTTCTTTCAACATGACATAGCGCCTGGCTCCACTCCTCACCACATGCAGAAAAGACGAAATATATGGCGGTGTATAATCCCATGTTCTAGCTGAAGATTTATTCTCATTAACTTAGCTCAGTGCTTTTTTGTGCGAAGTGTCCCTACCGTTGTAGAGTTGGAGCACATGTTTTGCGCATAAAGACGCTCTATACACTGTAAAAGGTCTATATCAAGTGCACCTGTATGGATTGAAGAACGGTGTTCGAGGCCTATTTTTCTCTGGTACTTCACAAGTTCACAGATTGAGAGTCACATTGCACTGAGTTATGATTACCCAGTGGATATGCTGTGTGGTTGCTAGCGGCTGAAGTAATGAACTGCACTAAAACCACCAGTGTGCGATCTTGTCGTTGTAAACTCCGAGCACCTGGTTTTTCTCATTTCCTCTATGAAAAAGTCTCAGCGAGGCCAGTTGCTGGGAAGCAGTGGTGGAAAGGAAAAAGGGGGAGGAAAGGTTAGACTACACCCTATAAGGTATATCAGATGCACATGCGAACAGTGTTCAGATTATAAAACCTATTCTTCTTTGTTACCTCAAAACTTCACAATCTGAGAGGCACTTGCCCCAAGTTATGATGAACCAGTGGATGTGCTGTGGGTGTCATGAGTGCCGAGCCATAATGTTTTGGGCCTACCAGGTCCACGGCCAGGTTTCGAGAACAGATTAGCACTCTATCTATGTCCCTTAGTTTTCCTCGGAATTCCTCGTCAAATTTCCTCGGAATTCCTCGTCAAAAACTACGATCCTGTGAGTGCACTCTAAATTTTTTCCTCCGCTGATGTCTGGCCGCTTTGGACGGGCTGTCAGTCAGTCCACAGGCAGCGTTTATACCGCTGTGGCATTTGGGATGCCTCAGAAGCACTGGTGGCTCATAGTGTGAATGAGCTTTGGTGAAGCCATAATGCGGATTGTCACCTCAGACCCATGTACTTGAAAATGGATAAATACATGGGCAGCATGCACATGGCATCAGGCGAAGTGTGTCTGCCAAGTTGGCATGAACCTTGTCGGCATAATGCCCAGGTTCATGTGACACTGGCCAGGTTCATGCTGCACCGACATAGCCAGCTCCAACTATGACTGGGCCCGCTTGGAAGGGCCCACCTGTGTGGTGTTCTTTCTGAAAAAGCTGCTTTTGGAACGATCAATATGTTGGCGGTCAGGTGTTAAGCTAAACAAACAAGGGCTCTTTGAGTGTTGCTTTGTCTGTCAATCTTGAACCAGCAAGTTCTTGTGTGCTGGTGGTCATCTGGTGTCAGTATTGAGAGACACGATTCAGTTACTGGATTGGGCTTTTGCTTAGCGCTTCCTATGTGGTGAGGGCTAGGTCAAAGATCTTAGAAGGAAAAAGAACTTTGCAAGGGTTTACGGTTGTTATGAGAATCTTTTGGCCCTCCTTAAACATTGCTAACAATCAGAATCTTTGTCACTTCACAATCAAACCCCCTCCCCCTCCCCCTCCCTCTCCCTCCTTCCACCCCACCCAAGATAATTGGACTGCTGACCATCACGCCCTGTGCACCCCGACCAGGTTCTCATTTACAATGTTTTATGTGAGGCGTTTGGGGGCCCACCTACCTATCTGGGTATCTTGCCGTGCTCTCCTTAAGGGAATCTGCAAGGTGTCTGGTACCACTCATACTCATGTACAGTTCCTGGCAAGACTTGCCCACTGCAGTGCTTACCGTGCACACTGCACAGTGCTCTTTCCAAATTCAGAAGTCACCCTTCACTCTCCCGTCCACCTTTGCTCCAGAGATGACTGTGGATTTGTGGGGTTATATGGATAGAAGATTTACAGAGAGTTTGAGTTTTTCGGCTGCTGCCAGACCGATGTGGTGTCATAACATCTTATTTGCCCTAGTGTCACGTGGAGCCTGCTAATCTGTCTTTTTCTTAATTTTTGGGTTCAATTCTGACCTGTCACTGCAGTGCCCCTGGCCTCTACCTCTCTCTCCTTCAGCCTGTCCATGCTCCCGTCAACCCCCTTTCCCCCCAAACCACTTTCTGTGCTTCTGCTTGTTTTCCCTCACCTGTTCTCGCAACCGACGACAATCTCTTTGACGTTTCCCCCACATGCCCACCACCCTCTCCCATTGGATTCGGCTGACCTGCATTTTATTTTTTTTTTCTGATGAAGTTTTTAGACAGCCATTTTATTGCACATCACCATAGTGTATGGCCTATGCAAAATGGGCAGGGTTTCACGGAGGGGGAGGGGGATTGATGGCGAGGAGGGTAGGCCATGATGAAGATGCACTTGAATGGATGATGGCCTTTGTTGTGACGTGTTGCGTGAGTTCCCAGCTTTGTTCTTAGCATCATCTGCCCACGAGTATGGCCAGGTGCAGTCCAACAGTGACATGTGAAGAGCTCAGGTGACGTGCACTCTTGTTGGTCATTGAGTAGCCAGTTCTACCGTCTTCACCTGAATAGAATGCCTGGTCATTATCGCTGAATCTATACTGAAAGTTGCCCCACATACAGCTATAATGACTGGGTGTTCTATTCGGGTGAAGACGGTGGCCACCCTTTACCGATTTGGCTATCCTGTAGATGTGCATTCTGGTTGGGCCATGCCGCCGACAAGCCTTTATCTACCCCGTGAGATCTCCTTGCATGAAGTAATTGAACCGTTTCTCGGACGGGCCTGGATATATTGGTGATATCGAGAAGGAGACGGGTTATGGATCCAAGTACGCAGGTGAGAAGGGCCCCACTGCCACTCGCAAGATTAGGACTCCAGGTTCCTGACTAGCAGAATGGCTCTGTTGCTCATGGTGCCTGCGTCAGTTTAGCCGAACAACCGGCGAACTGCTGGTCAGCTCAACATTTTGGTCCCATTTTTTCTTCAGGCTGGCCAAGAGCAAATGGATAGTTGCTTCTTTTCTGTCCTCTGTCCGTTTCAGCGTGCGTGTGCGCTGGTGGCAGGGGGGAGGGAAGATCATATGTGCAAAACACCTACTGGCAATGCTAAACGCGAGGAAACCAGAGTTGTATGCTGTCCGGATTTCCGGGTGTCGAAAAGTTCATTGATGAGAAAGGAAAGATAAAAAACAAAAATTCATGTGACCTATCGTGGTGTCAAAAGACAGTAGGATTGTGGCCATTCATGAGACACCAAGTAACAGTGTGCTTCGGCTGTGTACTTTGGACGAGGTGACTCGAAAGTGTAAACCACCATTTTGTGTGAATCGCAGGTAACTTCCCATCAAATAAGAATCGAACCAGGTGCAGGCAGGCTGGAAAGCACGGCTTCCTTGTGAATGGCCGCATTTTTTGCTCGACTGGGACCTGATCTGGTGGTTTTAACCCGGTCGACGACTGCCTGCCACAGGCTGCAACCGTTGTCCCTGCCTTCACGTGGCCTCTCTCTGTCTGTCTGTCTGTCTGTCTGTCTGTCTGTCTGTCTCTCTCTCTCTCTCTCTCTCTCTCTCTCTCTCTCNTCTCTCTCTCTCTCTCTCTCTCTCTCTCTCTCTCTCTCTCTCTCTCTCTCTCTCTCTCTCTCTCTCTCTCGTGCAGATGGAGGGCCTTGAACCATCATAGCTTTGTTTGTCTTGGATGTGTTGCACTGATCAATAAGAGGAGTGTGGTGAACGCTGGTATAGGATTCAAGGATTCGAGCAAGCCCGCAAAAAAAGCTCCACTAACCTCCACCATGTGATGCAATCATGATGGCAGCAGGCTGTTGTGAGATGAGAATTGGGCTCTTGCTCCCAGCGCGCGAGGGCCACACGAAGGGTTAGCCTGGCAAAAGCAGGTCGACAAATTTAGGCATGACCGCGGACGGGGCCCATTGGCATGGGTCTGACTGTTTTTTGGGGGGCCTGGAGGGAGGTTTTTTGACTGACTGAGTTCTGTCCTATTCGATTTTATTTTATTTTACCGTTTTGTTTTTGCCTTATTGGGTCTGGCTTTATTTTCAAGTGGTCAGGACCGAGGAGGTAAATGTTGTGGCGATTTGGGACTGAAATGGCACCCGAATGGCCCAGTTGGATTGGTTGTCAAAATGTAGGGTTTCTTCTAGTGTGTCAGTCCAACAGTTTTGGTCAAATCAGACCTTAGCTCCGACGGTGGCAGAGAGTTTTCCCGGCGAGTACATAGCAGATGGGTGGCTGCCTGGCAGGCGACCAGTACATCAGAAGTGTAGCTTCCTTGTGGACGGGTAAACATTTTCGGTTGGCCGATGCTTTAACTCATGGTGCCTTCTGCCAGTCCTATTGGGCAATTCTCAGTTTTTCTGCTGTATTACGATCTGTTTGTGTCAGGTCTGGGCAGAGGCCTGATACAGCTCAGGAGTTAGTCTGCATTGGGAAGTGCAGATCTCCACAGACTCTCTCTCCAACTGACCTTGGTTTTTGGGCACTGTCCACTAGGACGCCCTCGCTGGGGGTGGGTGTTTGGGTGGAGGAGGGGGAGAAGATGGCTGAAGTCTGCCAACCTCAGCATCTCACAACAATCTAGACTATATACGAAGAGGCCTAAGTAACAATATTTTCTATTTTGCACAGCAATGTGCTTCTCGTATAGACGAAGTATAAGAAATTTTAATAAACAATTATATTTGGAAACAATACTGGTACTGTTAGGGCGTACTCACATTACCCCTCTTCTGAATCTGGGCGCACAGAAACAAGTAAAAAGGTCCTAGTGTGAGTATGCTCTTACTGCCCAACAGGCGATGGATTGGGGGTTTAGAGGTGTAATGTTGAGAGGTTGAGGGATCTCCCGATTGGCCTCGGAAGTACGAGCCTCCTGTTACTTAGTTTGACCAACTGCTTTTCCACGTGCATTTAAGCAAAGCTACCTTTGGTGGAATCTTTGGGTTAAGGAACTTAAGGGGACAAAGACGTTGAATGTCTTTTTCATGCACCAGTTCAGTTCAACAGGAGGAAGGAAGGCTGTTTCCGCTTGTCAGGGCGGGAGGGAAAGAAGGCAAAGACAGGAGGTAGCATGAAATTTTTGCCTTTTGGGGAAATCTTGGTCATGTGTTGCCAGCATTGGCAGAGTTGTCTGCGGATACCAGAGAGGATACATGAATATAAAAATTATGAAAGAGATACCAAGGAAGGAACATATGCGTCTCTAGTTGACGGAATACGAAGTCTATCGAGTTCCCCCGAACACAGCGCACACTCATTTTGGCTGCACTGGACCAGGAAGATAGCTTGTATCCATTTGTTATCAGGATGCGTTGTGTTCGGGGAAAGACGATCTAGAGTTGTAATACCTGTGGATTGATAAGTAGAGGTGACATTTGAAATGGGCCCAAAGGAAAAGGCAAACTGGACTTCCCAGTGTGCGGAGGGCGTACTAAAATCCACGCAGCTTGTGAAATCTGTCCCTCTGCAGTATGCGGATGGTGTCCAAGGAGTGCGCTTGGAGTTAGGAATGGTAATACTGGGTTTTGTGTATTCAACCTTTCACGGCCCTGCACGCCAGAAAACAAACAAATCGGCGCGGGCCTCATTTTGGCTCGTGCTGCTTGCCATATCAGTCTGGTACCCGTCGAAAGTTGCCCGTGTTAGCCAGCACGTGTTTGTTTTTCGAGCATGGTGCATGGGCCGTTGTCGGTTTTATGGTACTTGGATTGACTACCGTCCATTCCATGGTGCATAGATCAACTACAATCGACCTTTCACGACTATCGATGTGGAGCCTAAATAGCCCTGCACGCCAGAAAACAAACAAATCGGCGCGGGCCTCATTTTGGCTCGTGCTGCTTGCCATATCGGTCTGGTACCCGTCGAAAGTTGCCCGTGTTAGCCAGCACGTGTTTGTTTTTCAAGCAGGGGGTACTGGTGGTTTAATTGGCCTGAGCTGGTGTCCCTTGTATATGTGTTTGCATTGTCTTGGGACATGGAGGGATTACCTTTGGTTCCATGGTGCATGGGCCGTTGTCGGTTCTATGGTACTTGGATTGACTACCGTCCATTCCATGGTGCATAGATGAACTACAATGCCTCCTTTTGTGCTATACATGGATGGATTGTGCAGGTGTGAATTGGCAGTATGGAGGTCTACGTACTCACTTCAATGTAGGGTGGTCTACATACCCACTTCCATATAAGGTCCTGAAGCGGGACTTCTTTTGGACATAGTGCATGGTGTGTTTGAAGCTGGCCTTCTTTTGCACCTGGATTTGTTGCATTAGCGCATAATCGTGCAAGAGCTGCATGGCCCTATGTTCAAAGATTGGCATCCAAAACAAAAGAGCATGAAATACACCCTTAGTCAATCGTTGAAACAACCAGTACACGGCCCCAGGGAACATGAGAAAGCAAATGCCTAACTCCGAAAATTTTGGAGGCTCGGGGCTACGGGACCACAATGGCTGGCGCCACGGGCCAAAAGCTTGGCTCATAGAGCGATTCTGTCAAGCTTAATGTGAGGGTTTGGGCCCCATAGCGCCCTGCAGCAGGTGCGCGCCTGCCCTAAGTGAAGGCGAGCCCCTTGAATCTCAATGGGCCTTGAACTCGTCAATTTTTTGCAAGTCTTGGTCGGAGCCAGACAGTTGCCACGCGCTAGTTGGTTACATCCGCCTTGGTCATGAGAATCCAAAATATTCGTGAGCCTTCCAGGCTCTTCCAACAATGTGGCGGAAGCAGGGAGCATCGCGAGTTAGTGCCCGGGTGGTTGGGCATGCCTAACCAATTCCGTCCCAGTCCACTGTTTGAACGAGCCTGGGCGCAGACATTTTGGCCGAGATTGAAGCTACTGGGAACTCTGTCTCATGTCGGGGAGTAGGCAGATTGCCTGCCACTTTCTATGTAGGAAAGGGCAGGGCGCCAGACAGGGGATCGGGGCACTTGGAAAAGCAGGCGGTAGCGCTGCTGGAGTGAACGCTCGTGTGTTGCTGCTAGCGCTAGTGCAGAGGTGCTCGCGTGAGGTCGTGCAAGAGGCAGGGTATTGTTGAGGCCAGCGCCATAGCCCAGGTTTGGACACAGTCAGCCGGTGGTGGTGGTCTCTGTGTATGGAAGATGAGACGTGGGTGTTGAAGTTGAGGGTGAGAGAGAGAGTGAAATGAGGTTAATGATGTGAGGGCACATACCTGGTCTTGGGGATGGTTTACAAGATCGACATCTTCAAGTACTTTGGTAGTAGTTGTTGACGTCAACAGGATGCATTGTCAATTCGTAGGCTGCTAGGAGCTGTGTGATCGTAGTCTGGGAGCTGAGCGCCAAGGAGGAGGAAGGACTCTGCCTCTTGATCAGCCAGATCAGTCGGATGGAAGGCTTGTTGCACACAAGGATAAACAGTGGCAGAACTGGTCATAAGCGATTTCCTAGGCACAGGGGTGGGCTGATTGCACACCTTCAGACACACCGCCGAACCTGAGCTTCAAGACATTGACATCAGGTGACTACCTAAGAGGGATACAAGGGGAGGGAAGATTCCGGTATACAGTTCGATTGTTTATTTATGTAAAATTCCATTTTGCATGCACACCAGCAAATTATTTTATTTTTATTTATGATTAGTTAGTTGTGACGGACTTTGCTAACAAAAGACAAACAGATGTAGATAGGTAGTCATTATTCCTTGCTGCATTGCAATCTGTTTCAGACTAGTCAAAAGTAGGAAAAGAGTTGTTTGTAGGAATCTGAGATTATGTGATGTTACCACTTGACTACTTTTTGACAAAATTGGACCGAACATTTATTTTATTATATTTTTATCGGTTGGATGCCATGCTGTGGTAGGTCCAAGTAAGGACACTAGTGCAGATCGTAGGCCACACATAGCTCATGAATGGAGATGACAGTGAGGTTGAAGGACTAGGGGAAGATGATAGGAGGCTTACCCCAAGACGTGCAATCAGTCGGCCGACCACTTTCCTAGTGTTAGAACAAGGACAGGAAAGGAGAATGCGGAGAGAAGCCAGGGAGAGGGCCAGATTGCAGAAGTCTAGGGAAGCAGCAGCCAACGCCGAAAGGGCACTATCAAAAGAATTAGCAGCACACGCTAGAGTTAATATCGAGGCAGCCATGACTATTGTCACTACCATGTTACAATCCTCGTTTCAGGCCTCTTTGCCAGGTGTTAGTCAAGGAGTGTTCCAGGTTTTCGTTAGTCAGTTTGCTGGCTTGCAAGTCAACAAGGGAAGGAGAGAGAAGGCTAGGATTAGAAAAAACAGACTAGAGGCAAGGGGAGAGGAGTTATGCAAGTTGGAAGCTATAGATGAGTCGACTCTTGATCCTGTAGGGCTGTCCCTTTTTTAACTCTTTGTTGAGTGTAGCTGAAGGACGAGCTGTGCAGCAGGAGATGTTGGTTGCATTGATAGCTGGTGAGAACCAGATTCTGGCCACATTGCGGGCGCCTCGATCTCTGGTGAGGTAACCCCATATTTTTGTAGCTCCCCCTACGGTTGCAGGTCCACAGATGATGCGGCCACCGGTAGGGAAACCTTTCACTCCATTGTTTGGCATACCCCAATCAGGTGGATTAGCAGTAGGTAGTAGCGGGCAGATTCCAATTCCTTCTCCACCTCCACAATCAGCGGTTGCTGCTACGTGGAAGCCGTATGTACAACTTGTGCAACAGTTACCGCCACAACAACAAGTGTTGCAGCAGCAGATTGGTCCATTGGTTTCTCAACCAATGCAGCAGGCACATGGTCTTGTACAGCCTATGCAGTGGACGCCCAAGATACCCTTGTTGAGTCCTAAACCCTTCTCTGGCGACAAAAAGAAAGAAGAGGACCTTGATACCTGGGTGAGGATTGTGCCTACTTATGTAAGGCATAAGCTCACAAGGACCGAGGAAGAAATCATTGCTGCATCCTTTCTGGAAGGGTGTGCAGCTAGATAGTTGAATGGAGTAGTACAACAACAGGGATATAGTAAGAACTTCGATGGCTGGGCACATGTGCGGACATTGGAGGATTTTGTACGGATGGCCTACAACAGGTGGCATGACCCTCAAGGGGCTCAAAAGGCCACCGACTAACTAGCTAGTCTAGGATCGAAGAGATACCGGATGGTTCGTGAGGTGACATACGCCTTAGAGAGATCGATTGTTGTCCGTGGTGTGAAGAGATACCGGACAATTCCTTAGGTGACGTACGCCTTAGAGAGATCGGTTGTTGTTCGTGGTGTGCCCACATATGTCAAAAATAAGTTGGTCGACGAGGCCTCCATAGATGTGTATAACTTCGCCTCGTTCAGCGAGAGGGCCTTAGACATAGAGGCTAAGCTTGGGAGTGCCCAACAAGGACCGATAGATGGGAGGAAGAAGAAGCTCCCTGAAGATTGGAGGAAGAAAGGCAATCCCATGTTTGTTGACCATGATGGTCAAGCGAATGAGATTGACGACTTCTTTGGCCTCAGGGAAGAAACAAAGATAGATGAGAGTGTAGGCACTTCAGATGGTGGAGTAGTCGCTCCTATCAAGGAAAAGGTTAAGGAGGTCGAGAAACAGATGGTGGGGTGGCCTAAGGGTCAATATGACCAAGGAACACTCATGTGAGTAAAGCTTGGTCTAGAGTACGAGGTGTGGGGAGACCGTGTTGCACAAGGCACTTGCCTGAATTGTGGCCAGTATGGGGATACGATGGCTAAGTGCAGAGTAAGCGGTTCACTACGAAGGTCGCGTCCTCAATATTGACGACTGGGTCTTCCAACTCTGGTGGTGCTTCTGCGAGCACTTCCCAAGGAAACACCTCGGGACAGTAGGAGTGTTAGCCGCTCTTACTCGTGCTGAAGTGGTGACCTTACCTTTTCAATTTCGGACGATGGCCAAGGCTATTGACCCCATGTTTGCCCCAAAGATAGATTCGGACCAATCGATGCTCTGTTCGATGGATGTGTGAGTCCTTACAGGAGTTAGAGACCGAGTGGTTGGAGAAAGACCCTAGAAACTCCTGGGCAATGTGGAACCAAGGTCCAAATGGTGAACGTTTCGTAGTAGAAGTCAATGTAGGTGGTCGAAAGGTTGGCGCCTTTGCAAACATAGGTTTTACGCTAAACTTCATAAGACTTGCTTGTGTGGATATGCTGCGCTTAGGGGATCAAATGCAGCGGCTTGACAAATTTGTAGCATCTACCTTAGCCAACAAGCACTCCACGGTAGCAAGAAGCTATGTTAAGGATGTACCCACGGTAGTAAGAGACTATGTTAAGGATGTAGTTCGCCCCTTCTCCTGTGGAGGAGGGGAACTGAGACACAAGATGTCATTCCTAGAAGAGACTATGTTAAGGATGTACCCATGGTAGTAAGAGACTATGTTAAACCACCAGTACTTGGCCCAGCTACCGACCGCGGGCCTTCCCCGTTAATGTGCCAGGGCCTGCGGAGGTCGGCCAAGGGAAGGCCCGGTCGTTGCTTCTTGGTCGGGGCCCGCCAACTACGGGATGTCACCGAAGAATTGTAAGGAAAAGAAAAATAAAAACACTAGAAAAAAGAACGAAAACAAAGAAGAGAAATGGATCTTATGTCATTGGCGCGTCGTAGAAGGGGGGTGGGAGGAGAGAGAGAGAGAGAGAGAGAGAGAGAGAGAGGGAGAGAGAGAGAGAGAGAGAGAGAGAGAGAGAGGGAGAGAGAGAGAGAGAGAGAGAGAGAGAGAGAGAGAGAGAGAGAGAGAGAGAGAGAGAGAGAGAGAGAGAGAGAGAGTCGCTAGGTTGTGCGGGGTGCTCCAAGCAGCCCGCCGACTGTCGTGCCGCTGCTATCGTGAAGACAAAAATCATGGCGGTGTATCTTTTCACGTTCTAGCAGAAGATTCACTCTTTTTGCACGTTTCGGGAGTAGTAGAGGGACCGTTTCCCCCCCCCTCCCCCTATAATAGAGTATCGCGTATTTCTCTCGTTTTTTTTTTTTTTTTTTTTTTTCCGTCTTCTCTTTCCGTGTTCTTTTGCAACCAGCTACGGGAAGCTAGTGCCCGGTAATGCTCGGCATACCGGTCGGTTGAGGCTCAAATTGGATAGCTGGGCCAAGTACTGGTGGCTTAAGGATGTAGTCCGCCCCTTCTCCTACGGAGGAGGGGAACGGAGACACAAGATCTCATTCCTAGCTAGGGATGAGCTGCCATTCGACATATTGCTAGGCTTGTACTACCTCGCGGTGCTAAGCCTCAGTTCGATTGGGATAGAAAGGTGATGATCCACAAGTTGCCAGATGGAAAGATCGTTAGGCTGCAAAAATTAAGTCTAGCAGACTAGTGGAGAAGTACGGTTGCATGTGTGCATCATCTTTGTATAACTACTACAAACATAATCGCGAGGAAGGTATGTACCTAGTCTTTGTCTTTGAGAAAGGGGAGGCCGTAAAATCAGCCTCGAAGGTAAAAGCAGTCGTTGCGCAATATTCAGACCTCTTTGGGGAGCCTGAGGGTTAACTTGGAGAAATTGGAATTTGGTCGCACCAAGATCTTGTGTCTGGGTCAGGAGATTTCTACGAATGGTTTGAGGTTGGATGATGATAAAATGGCCAGCATCCGTGATTGTCCCAGACCTTAGTCATTGATTGAGGTGAGGTCGTTCTTGGGGATGACAGGCTACTACCGCCCATTTGTGAAAAATTACAGCATGGTAGCCTCACCTCTACCTGACCTCACGCACCTTGACACCTCATGGGAGTGGACCAAAGAGTGTGAGGCATCATTCAAGAAAATGAAATATGACCTGACACACTATGAAGTTCTCAAACTTTCGGTTGTGTCTGGGTCAGGAGATTTCTACGAATGGAGGTCGGATGATGATAAAATGGCCAGCATACGTGATTGTCCCTGACCTTAGTTAGTGACCGAGGTGAGGTCCTTCTTGGGGATGATAGGCTACTACCGCCCATTTGTGAAAAATTACAGCATGGTAGCCTCACCTCTACCTGACCTCACGCGCCTTGACACCTCATGGGAGTGGACCAAAGAGTGTGAGGCATCATTCAAGAAATTGAATTATGACCTGACACACTATGAAGTTCTCAAACTTTCGGATCCTCAACAGCCCTTCATTGTGACCACAGACGCCAACCAATACGACAAAGGTGCGGTCCTTGCGCAAAAGGAGGGTAAAAAGTTGAGGCCAATCGAGTACATGGGCAAAAAGATGCCATCTAAAAAATTAGCTAAGTCCAAGTATGAGCGCGAGCTCCTATCTAAGATCTAACCATGGCAATGTGCGCTTGATTAAGACACAGCCTGTGCACACCGACACGCTCAAGAGGTGGATTCAAGACCCTCTACAACGAAGTGGTTGATGCACTATCGCGTAGGGCAGACTGTTTGGGCTCACTAGTGATCGAGTTTGGGATCACTGATGATGTAACTGGATCTATGGTGGAAGCCTATCAAGAGGACATGATTATGATATCCGCAAACTGGAAGCTAAAGACGAACCTAGTTCCAGCGAGTTCATGCTAGTTGAAGGCTTGTTATTCCTTGAGAATGCTGGGAATAAAAGCTTATGTATTCCGAATAGAGTCTTTGCATAGTTTATTTTTAGGTGCATGCCACGATGCAACCGAACATTTCGGCTATGAAAAAACTGCAGCAAATTTAGTACAACGATTTTGGTGGCCACCAATAATGGTTGATGCAAAGAAGTCTGTAGAAACTTGCCAGTTTTGCCAGCGCGACAAGCCACTGACGCAGGCACCGCTTGGACTTCAAGCCGTTGCGCATCCTTGCTGGGCCAGGTCAAAGTGTATCCATGGATTTCATGGATACCCTTGTGACTAGCAAAAGCGGTAAACAGCACATCTTCGTCATTGTGGACAGGTTCGCTAAGTGCAACGAAAATGAGCAGTAGCGAAATGACAAATTTCATATTGCAAAATCACATTGTAAGCCGAGAAGTCCCACACTGTCGAGAAGGTAGAAATGCACCAATATCATACCAATGTCGAGCAAAACACTGAATCCGAGTGTCAATGAGAGCATACTTTCGCCATCACCAACATAACTATCCTGTGTTCTTTCCCTACTTGGCACTCAACGCCCAAACTACCACGCAGCTACTTCTTGCCTGCGAATTGACAATGCAACTGTTGACATCAGTAGCAAAATCGGAGTATATGAAGATGTTGGCCCATGGAGTCTATCACCAAGACCAGGTATGTGCCCTCACGTCATCGTCCCCGTCTCTCTCTCTCTCCCTTTCATTCTTCCTTGTCTCTCACCCACGTCTTCTTCCCCATGCACGAAGACCACCACTACACCTTGCTGCTCACCCAAGCTTGGTCGACTATGGAGGCCGAGCTATGGCGTTGGGCTCAGCGGCACCTTGCACACGACCGTACGTGCACGAGTACCTTGCCTTAGCGCAGCCTACAGCACGCGAGCGCAGGCTCAAGTAGTTGTGCCACACAACTTTCGTTTATGGAAAGTGTCTGGCCTGAGTGGGCTGCCTCGCTGAGGATGGACCTGTGCTTGGAAGCTTCCGGTAGGCCTTGCACAACTGGGCCTTGTTGTTGCTGCTGCCCAAGGCCCTGTTTGGTTGAGCCTCCCAACTACCTACTGTGCTCCCTGCACTGTGAGTGGCCCAGGGCCTGCTTCCACAAGGGCCTATAAGGCCGAAACAAAATGCTGCTGACCGTGGCCTGGGTTCCCTGAACCAACTGGCACGATGCAACTGTTTGAATCCCATGATGCGAAATTGACAGCAATGGGCCTCTCGTAATTTTCACCAGGCCCGCCTTCACTTAGGGTGGGCGCACATGCACAATGGGGCCCTCAAGCTTGCTGAGGAGCCAAATCCTCGCATTCCCTCCTCCTTTATTTCGATAGTCCCCTGAGAAATCCTTTAATTTGCAGGCATTTTCCCCAAGTCCTCTTTCATATCCTGCAATCACTTGGGGAACTGTTTGTTGTAGTTCCTCTTTGGTAAACCACCAATCTTGACTTGGACCAGTATGGTGTCTGAATCGCACCCGGTACTGCGTCCGAGGCTTTGGAGGTCGGTCTCTCCCGGGAGGTTTAGGCACTGACATTACTATGTGCTCCACAATGTCATCAATGCCGACTTCGCCGTCCATGGTTGGGGGCAACATAAATCGCCTGGAAGGGAACTGTGTTGTTTCAGCGAAAGGTGCAAGCTTTGACGCGTGAAAGATTGGGTGTGTGCGTAAGTGAGCAGGGATGCGAATCACATATAGGAGGATACATCTATTTGATTCTCGACAATATCTAGGACTTCGCATGGTTCGAAATACTGAGGCATTAGTTTTCGTGAAACTCCAAACTCCTGACCGAGTTTAGATGACTTGACCCAAACCTTGTCACCTACCTGGAATGTAGAAGGGCGTATGTGTTTGTTCTCAGATGCAATCATAGCATCCTGAGACTTCCTAATATATTCAACGGCCTGCTGCAGCAGCTGTTCATATTTAATTGCAAATTCTATACTTCCTGGCGCTCCAATCTGCTGATTCTCAGGCAGTGTGAAATCCAGAGCAGATTTGGGTTTCCATCCAAGGTGCAGTTGATTGGGGGTTAGTCCGGTAGTACTATGGACAATATTGTTATAGAGATTGGTGTTAAGAGGCAGCCTCTAATCCCAATCATCTTGACTAGGTTGAATATAATGTCGTACATGCTGTACTAGGTTCATCTGTTTGGCTTGCCCGTTTGACTCAGGGTGATTCCTCGATGCCATCTGCAGTTGGGTGCCCATCTGTTGGGCTGTACTCTGCCACAGTTCGCTGGTGAAGCGGACGTCTCTGTCTCTAACAATGGACTTTGGCAAACCAAAGTCTCGTACCCAGTTATCCATAAATAGTTTGATGACATAGTCAATCTTGGCTATTTTTGGCATGGCGATAAGTCTGGCAAACTTGGTGAATCGGTTCACTATGACGAAGATGTGTTTTTTACCGGTTTTGCTGGTCAGCAGGGTATCCATGAAATCCATGGACACACTTCGACTGGGACCGTCAGGAATAGGCAAGGGCTTGATCAGCCCAAGCGAAGCTTGGGTCCTCGACTTGTCCCTTCGACGAACCTGGTAAGTGTCAATGTACCTTTTGGCATCTTTTAACATAGAGGGCCACCAGAATTTCTGCACTAAGTTTGTTGAGATCTTTTTGTAACCAAAATGTCCGGCTGCGTTGTGACACTTTCCTAAAAATAAACTACGTAAAGACTCTCTATCTGGTACAGTCTTTTATTCCCAACCTTCTCAAGGAACAACAAGCGTCAACCAGCACAAACTCATCGGAAGTAGCTTTATCTTTAGCTTCCAGTTTGTGAATGATCTCAGACAAGACTGTGTCCTCTTGATAGGCTTCCACCATGGATAGAGTTACCTCGTCAGCTAACTCAGTCAGTGGCGCCCCCAAATAGTCTGCCCTTTGTGATAGAGCGCCAACCGCTTTGTTGTACTCTCCCTTTAGAGGGTCAAGCTTGAAGTCATACATGGTCAGATCTCACTTAAAAGACTCTGCCGAGGAGTCAGTGCCTCCAATGGACCAGCGCTCTATAGAGGGAATAGAGCTCTCGGTGGTATGTGGACTTAGCTATTTTTTGAGATGGCATCTTTTTGCTCACGTACTCAATTAGCCTAAACTTTTCCCCCTCCTGCTGCACAAGGACCACGCCTCTACCCTATTGGCTGGCGTCTGTGGTCACAATAAAGGGCTGTTCAGGTTTCAGAAGTTTGAGGACTTCGTAATGTGTCAGGGCAATCTCTTGAAGGCTGCCTCACACTCTTCGGTCCACTCCCAAGGGGTGTCAAGGCGGGTTAGGTTTGCTAGTGGGGAAGCTAAAGTACTATAGTTCTTTCTCAAACGGACGATAGTAGCCCATCATCCCCAAAATAGACCAGAGCTCGGTAACAGTCTGAGGTTTGGGCCAGTCAAGCCGTCCGCGAAGATCACATGACCTTGATATAAGATCTTGCTGTGATCGAGTTTGCATTTCTCCAAGTTTATTTTATCTTGGTGTTGTCTGAGGAGACCTAGCACGATTTTCAGGACCTTGGCGTGTTCCTCTACAGTCCTACTAAAGATCAGAATATCGTCGAGGTACACAACTATAACCTTATTTAAGTAGTCATGGAAAATCCGATTCATTGCATGCTGAAATATACCAGGAGCATTGCATAGACCAAAGGGCATCACCACAAACTCGTACAGATCGTACCTGGCCTGAAAAGCGGTTTTGTGTTGATCCTCTGGCCTAATGGCAATCTGAGGCTATCCAGACTTTAGACCTATCTTTGTGAAGTATTGACATCCCTGCACTCTATCCAGGAGGTCATCGATGAGGGGTAGAGGGCATCACCTTATCTAAGTAGTCATGGAAAATCCGTTCTTAACCGTGATGGCATTGAGGCCTCTACAGTCAGTGCACATCCTCAAGGTCCCCCCTTTCATAGGGACAAAGAGAACTGGTGCTCCATAGGGGGACGTACTTGGCTGAGTCCAGCCCTTCTCTGTGAGCTCCTTGAGCTGGCGGCAGAGCTCATCCATCTCCGCAGGAGACATCTTATAGATCCGTCCTCTAGGGATTTGACTACCGGGGACAATTTTTATCGTATGGACCACCTCCCTTTTTACCACACCCCTAGGCTCCTAAAAAAGGTATGGATGACGCACGACTGTTTCTATCTCTATGGTGTTGTTACGGCCTCCCCTTTCTCAGAGAAAAAAACTAGATACATCCCATCCCCGTTGTTCTGCTTATAATAGTTATAGAAAGATGCAGCACACATGCAACCATAGTTCTCCACTAGCCTGCTAGCTTTTTACTTCTGCAGTCTAACGGTCCTTCTGTTTGGCAACTTGTGGATCATCACCTTCCTATCCCAATAGAATTGTGGCTTTGCGACCTCGAGGTAGTACATACCTAGCAGCATGTCAAATGACAACTAGTCCTTGACATAATCTCAGTTCCCCTTTTCCATAGGGAAGGTGCAGACTATGTCCTTGGTCAACCATACTTTGCTTGTTGGCTAACGTGGATGCTACTGATCTGGTTAGCCACTGCACTTGGTCCCCTAAGCGTAACTTGTCCAGACAACTACGACTGATGAAGTTTCGTGTAGAGCCTATCTTTGCGAAGGCGCCCACTTTTCGGCCACCTGCATCAACCTCTACCACGAAATGCTCACCTTTAGGACCTCCACTAATCATTGCCCAAGAGTCTTCGGCGTCCTTCCCTGTCCACTCAACTTCTAACTCTTCTAAGGACTCGGACACATCTCTCAAATAGAGCATCGGTTGGTCTACATGTGTCTGCGGGGCAACTAGGAGGTCAATAGCCTTGGCCAACGCCTGAAGTGGGAAAGGCAACGATACCACTTCAGCGCGAGTAACATCGGCTAAAACTCCTATTGGCCCGAGGTGTTTCCTTAGGAAGTGCTTACAGAAGCACCACCAGAGTTTGAAGATAAGCCCACTACCGTAGGAGAGGCTGACTTCGTCGTAACATTTTTGCTTCGACAGGTCTAGCCGTGTGGCCAAAGTTGCCACAGTTGAGACACATGCTCCTAACAACTCGGTCTCTCCACACCTCGTAGTCTAAACCAAGTCGCGCCCAAACTCGAGTCCCTTGGTCGCCTTGATCCTTAGACCGGCTTACCTTTTGTTTCTCGGTCCCCTTAGCCTTTTTCTTGATAGGTGCCATGACTCCCCCATCCGACCCATCATGCTCTCTGTCTTTCCCAAAGTTAAGGAAGTCGTCAATCTCAATCGTCCGACCATCGTGGTCAACAAACATGAGATTGCCTTTCTTCCTCTAATCTTGGGGAAGTTTCTTCTTCCTACCATCTATTGGTCCTTGCTGTGTGGTCCCAAGTTTGGCCTCTATATCTAAGGCCTTCTTGTTGAAAGTAGCGAAGTTATGGACACCGATGGTGGCCTCGTCCACCAACTTGTTCTTGACATCTGTGGGCAGACATCGCCGATGAGCTGTGAGGAGTACCCGCGGGTCATAACGCACTCCAGGTACCACGATCAGACGTTCTACTGCGCCTGTGACCTCACGAACTGTCCCCTACCGTTTTGAACCAAGACTAGCTAGTGAGTCAGTGGCCTTCTGAGCCCTTTGAGGGTCATGCGACCTGTTGTACACAGTTTATGAGGTCTTCCAAGGTTTGGGTCTGGGCCTCGACATCAAATTTTTGATCGAAGCCCTGTAGCTGCACCAGACCATTTAACCATCGTGCTGCAAAACCTTCCAGAAAGGATGCATCGACTATAACTTCCTGCTCTGGTCTTGTGAGCATGTGCCTCACATAAGTAGGCATAGTCCTCACACAGGTGTCCAGGTCCTCTTCCTTCTTGTCGCCAAAGAAGGGCTTAGGACTCAGCAAGGGGCTCTTGGGCATCCACTACATGGGTTGGATTGCCCCAGGTGTCTGCTGCATTGGCTGTGTAACCAATGGGGCAGATAGCGGCATGCTAACCTGAGGCTGCCTTGACGGCTGGACTGTAGCTGCAACCGTCATTGATGGAAGGGGCGAAGTTCTAAGGACCTGACCATTACCTGCTGCTACACCACCCGAAAGGGGCATGCCAAACATAGGAGAGAAAGAGGGCCTTGCCTGCGACGACGTCACTGAGGGACCCGCAACCGTAGGGGGAGCTATAGAGTATTGCGGCTGTCAATTCATAGGACGAGAAGCTTGCAGTGCTGCCAGAATGCGATTTTGGCCGGCCACACGCTCGGCCGACAACTCCTGCTGCACTACTTGTGCCTCAGACATGAAAAGCAATGAGCGGCCCAATGTCTTGACCGCAGGATCCAGTGTTGACTCATCTAGTGCCCCTAGATCTCCGAACTCCTGCCTCCCAGCTCCCAGTCTGGCTTTTCTCATTCTAGCGCTATCTTCTTTCTTCTACTTCCCTCAACGGATGCTGCAACTCGTCATGAAGAGCCTCCGCTTGTAGCATCTTATAATATTCTAGCGTCAGTTGAGGCTGTTGGCAGACTTGCAACCCAACAGACTGACTCATGGATACATGGGAGCCACTCTGACTGACGCCTGACGAAGAGGCCTGAGATGAGGCCTGTGACATGGTAGAGGCGGTAGCCATGGCTGCCTCGGTGTTGGCCCTAGCGTTTACTTCCAATGCTGCTGCTAGTGCCCTTTCAGCTTTGGCTGCTGCTTCCCTAGGTTTACTTCCAATGCTGCTGCTAGTGCCCTTTCAGCTCTGGCTGCTGCTTCCCTAGCCCTTTGTAATGCCGTCCTGTACCTGGCTTCCCTTCGTAGCCTCATTTCCTCTCCTTGATCTAACTCTAGGAAAGTAATAGGTCCACTGAGTGCAGTTTTGTGAGTAACTCTTAAGATCCTCCACTAATGGTTCCTCCTCCTCACTGCTTTCCTGTTCACTCATGAGCTACAATGATGTGTGATCTAAACTATAATCCACACTGAATCCTACCTCAGCATGACACTCAACCGGGTAATAACAAACAATTTATTTCGGTCAGCTTGGAGAAAAGTAGTCCAGCGGTAATCAGCAACCAATGTCGGATCCGGAAAGGTAACTATATTTCTATTTTTACTATTTTTTTAGACTATTCGGAAACAGAATGCAATGCAGCAGGGAATGCATTATTCTATCTGCATCTGTTCGTTAGTTGTTAACCAAGTCTGTAACAACTAGATAATCAAAAATAAAAATAAGTCACCTCTGGAGATGCATGCTGGATGGCAAATGATCTAATTAGTTCAGCGACGAACAGTTCACCATAATCTTCCCTCCCCTTGTATCCCTCTTGAGTAGTCATGTCGTTGAACATCTAGTTGAGCAGCATGTCTAAAGGTGTGCAATCCGGCCCTCCCCTGAATCCCAAGTCTATGCTAAGTCTGCCAGCCCTGCATTTTCTTTTTCCTCGCATGCAATGAGCGTCGCATCCGATTGATCTGGCTGATCAAGAGGCAGTTTAAAGACAGCCCGCAAGGTCCTCAGGAATTGTTTAACATCGCAGACAGGACGACGATCACAGCCAGGATTCAATACGGATCTGCCAGAAATATTTATAGACGGGCTGGTATGCGTCTCTTACAGGGCTGGCATGTCCAGCATGACCTCTATCAGCTCAGCAAGCAGAACCAAGGACTTGCGGCAAAGCATCCGTGTACTAGTCCCAGCGGGTTGGCATGGTGACTGTGATCCGAGTTCTTCGTCCAGGGCCCTTCAGAGGCTTCACCCGTCTTCCACCAGCTTGCTGCCCAGGAAGAATGTTGACTCTCAAGGTTGAGTGCTCACGACACCTCACATCGAGAGGATTCTCAAGACAGAACTCGCTTCCTCATGGTAAGAAGGAATGAAGAGGGTAGATAAGGATGAGAGCAACGTACCTCATAATGCTGCCCCCAACCACAGATTTCTCACCAGCAACCTGACGTGCATTTATGATGACCGGTCTTTGCCTTAGCACAACAAACAACGAAATGCAGTTCCACCTTGGCTTAAATGCCACATCAGCAAGTTCTCATCATCCAGCATACACCCCAATGTCACCACATAGCGTTCCTGGCGCACCCACACGACCTTGGGCCGTCGCAGATTCAACGCACCAGCGTTATCACTGCCCCACCATCACAAGTGAAGCACCGAACAGCTACTGCGAAGAACCAGCAAGTGTAGTTCGGACCAGCTCCGATACCAAATTTGCAAGGAAGATGAGAGGAAGCGAAATGACAGAATCCAGATTGCAAAGGCACATTGTAAGCCAGGAAGTCCCACCCTGTCTTGAAAGCAAAAATGCACCAATATTACACCAATGGTGCACAAAACACTGAATCCGAGTGTCAATGAGAGCATACTCTTTCCATCACCAACATTAGTATACCGTGTCCTTTCCCTACTTGGCGGTCAGCGCCCAGACTACCATCGCGCAGCTACTTCCTGCTTACGAATTGACAATGCAGCTGTTGATGTCAGCAGCAGAACCGGAGTACATGAAGATGTCAGCACATGCAGACTATCACCAAGACCAGGTATGTGCCCTCACATTGTTCCTTGTCTCTCACCCACGTCTTCTTCCCCATGCACGAAGACCACCACTACACCTTGCTGCTCATCCAAGCTTGGCCGGCTGTGGAGGCCGAGCTATGGCGGTGCCCTCAGCAGCGCCCTGCACGCACGACCGCACGTGCACGAGCACCTTGCCTTAGCACAGCCTACAGCACGTGAGCGCAGGCTCAAGCAGCACTGCCGCACAACTGGCAAGTGCCCGAATGTGCAGCCCAGCAGCGAGCACTTTCCTTTATGGAAAGCGTCTGGACTGAGTGGGATGCCTCGCTGAGGATGGGCCTGTGCCCGGAAGCTTCTGGTAGGCCCTGCACAGCTGGGCCTTGTTGTTACTGCCCAAGGCCCAGCCTGGTTGCACCTCTCAACTGCCTGCCGTGCTTCCTGCACTGTGAGTGGCGCAGGGCCTGCTTCCACATTCTTCCACAGGGGCCTATAAGGCCGAAGCAAAATGCTGCTGACCGTGGCCTGGGTTCCCTCAACCAACTGGCACGACGCAACTGTCTGAACCCCATAATGTGAAATTGACAGCAATGGGCCTCTCGTAATTTCACCAGGCCCGCCTTCACTTATGGCGGGCACACATGCACAATGGGGCCCTCAGGCCTGGCGAGGAGCCAAATCCTCGCATAAGTATGCAAGACTAATTGCTGTGGCTGACACTAGGACTGACCACATCATCAAACTATTTATGGAGAACTGGGTACGTGACTTCGGTCTCTCTGAGTCTATTGTAAGTGACAGGGATGTCAGATTCACTAGCGAACTGTGGCAAAGTACAGCCCAACAGATGGGCACCTGACTGCAAATGACATCAGGGAACCACCCTGAGTCAAACGGACAGGCCGAACAGATGTACCGGGTTGTGCAGCACTTGCTTTGGCATTATATTAAGTCAAGCCAAGATGACTGGGATGATAAGTTACCTCGCATCGCCAACCTGTATAACAATGCTGTGCACAGTACTACAGGTAAGACCCCCAACCAGCTGCATCTTGGTTGGAAGCCCAGATCTGCTCTCGACTTTCTGTTGCCTGAAAACCAGCCAACTGCAGCACCTGGTAGCTTAGAATTTGCTGTCAAGTACGAATAGATGCTGCAGCAGGCAGTAGAGCACATCAAGAAAGCTCAAGACCCCATGGTTGCATCTGAGAACAAACACATATGACTGTCTGCATTTCAGGTAGGTGAACGAGTCTCGGTAAAAGTCATCCGAGTTGGGACAGGAGTTGGGAATCTCGCGTAAACTGATGACACAGTACTTTTGACCCTGGGAAATCCTTGATATAGTGGGAGATCATAGTGGGAGATAAACCAGATGGTCCATATGCCATTCACATCCCTGGTCACCTTCGTGCACACCCTGTTTTCCATGCCTCCAAGCACCTTTTGCTGAAACAGAACAGTTTCAATCAAGAAGATCAATGCTGGCCCCAACCATGGACGGACACGTCGACATTGACCACATAGTTGAGCACGAGTTGATGCCTGTACCCAAGCCTCCAGGCAGGGGACGCCCTCCGAAACCACAGATGCAGTATCGAGTACGCTTCAGACATCGTACGGATACTAAAGTAGGTCAATGGTTCACCAGACAGGAATTGATGAAGACTGCTCCCCAAGTCATCACAAGTTATGAACGAAATTTGAAAGGGACGCAGCCTGTTGTGTAACGACTTCTCAAAGGACTATCAAAATAAAGGAGGGGGGAGTGCGAGGGCTTAGGCCTCGGCATAGGGCCCTGCAGCAGGCGTGTCTCCCCAAGTGAAGGTGGGCCCCCTGAATCTCAATGCCCCCTGAACTCGTCAATTTTTGCAAATCTTGGTTGGCGCCAGACAGTTGTTGCGCGCCAGTTGGTTACATCCGCCTTGCTCATGAGAATCCAAAATATTTGTGAGCCTTCCACGCTCTTCAAGCAACGTGGTGGAAGCAGGGAGCATCGCACGTTTGTGCCTGGGTAGTTGGGCAGGCCTAACCAATTCGGTCCCAGGCCACTGTCTGAATGGGCCTGGGCACAGACACTGTGGCTGAGACTGAAGCTACTGGAAACTCGGTCTCACGTCGGGGAGTAGGCAGAGTGCCCACCACTTTCCATATAGGAAAGTGCAGGGCGCCAGACAGGGGATCGGGGCACTCGGTAGAGCGGGCGGCAGCGCTGCTGGAGCGAAGGCTCACGTGCTGCTAGCGCCAGTGCAGAGGTGTGCGCGTGTGGTCGTGCAAGAGGCAGGGTGCTGCTGAGGGCAGGGCCACAGCCCAGCCTTCGTAGCCGGGGTGGGGCTTGGACATAGTCAGCTGGTGGTGGTGGTCTTCATGCATGGAAGAGAAGACGTGGGTGTTGACGTTGAGGGTGAGAGAGAGAGAGATGAGATTGATGATGTGAGGGCACGTACCTGGTCTTGGCGATGGTCTACAAGGCCGACATCTTCAAGTACTTCGGTTTTAGCTGCTGACGTCAACAGGCTGCATTGTCAATTCGGCTGCTAGGAGCTGTGTGATCGTAATCTGGGCGCTGAGTGCCAAGTAGGAGGAAGGACTCTGGATGCATATGTTGGTGGTGGCGAGAGTATGCTCTCATTGGCATTCGGATTCAGTGGTTTTGTTATCTGCTGGTGGAATATCAGTGCATTTCTACTTTCTGGACAGCGTCGTACTTGCTGGCTCTCAATGTGATTTTGCATTCTGGATTTTCTGTCATTTGTAATCGCTCATTTTCCTTGCATTAGCTTAAGTTGACGAAGCTATCTGCAAACTTGAACTTTAAACCACCCGCACATGCCAGCTATCGGCCGCGGGCCCCTTTCGGAGACCGCCCACGGCCGATTAATTTTATCTACGGTGCTCGGCCTCCTAAATTTTGGAGAGGCTCAAATCAGGTTCTCCAGTTGTCTGGGCCCATGCACTGGTGGTTTAAACCACCGGCACCTCGCCCAGCTAACAATGCGGAGCGTAAATTCACCTTGCGCGCCAAAAAAAAAGACGAAGCGACACGGGTCTGGTTTTGGCTGGCGACGCCAGCCACTTCGGTACAGTACCCGGACCCCAACGAGCCGCATGTTTGTTGTTCAAGCAGGAGAAGGTACTGGTGGCTTAAAAGTGGCATGAAGCGTTCACTGCCTGCGCAGGCCTGTATCGAAAAGCTCTCACTGCATACGCCAGTAAGGGGAGCCCTATCCTTTGGTAGAACTGGTGGTTTTAGGTGCCTGCTGAATCGAGTTGCTGTTGTTCAAACTTGACTGCTGGGACCAATGGGTGGTCAGCGCTCCCTACACAATGGGTGGTCAGAGATCCCTAGCTGTACGTTCGCTGGCCTTATGTTCTGCATGTTCTATAGCTCTCCGCATGAGATTACATAACATTTTTGATGATGGAGCCTACCCTCCTCTCCCTGATATAGGGCCTGGGCATTATCCCTGTAAGGCCACGATCAATGGCTGTTAGTGTCATCACTTGCGAAACTTAGAAGGGGCAGAAGAAGAGAAAACTAGAAGAAGAGAAAACTATGTAAACAAAAAGTTTGTTAGGAGGACATGAGAACTTGAGAAGCACGGTTCTAAGAAGGGGAAAGA
>BFEA01000007.1:1817746-1846628 GCA_003427395.1 Chara braunii | reverse complement strand
TGTTTGTGACGATATATATATATATATATATATATATATATATATATATATATATATATATATATATATTTGAAGAAAACCACACTGTGATTGTGAGAGTGATCGCTTCGTATCTCATAACGCTTTATATTTATGTTTATTGTGTCCACATGGTCATCAGTGACATGCGTAATGATTAAATAATTTTGTATCAAGAGAGACGACAGATCCCTCTTTACCTTTGCTTTTTAGAATTATTATAGTTGGACGTTGAAGCCTGTGACAATTGTCAAAGTCAAACCCCTTGATTTCTCTCTAGGCTCTAAATTGTGGAACTCGCCTCCAAGGTCACGAGAGTTAACTGCCACCACAGACCGGAGCCTGTATACCACCCACTGTTTGCAAGGTACAGAAAATGGTGTGGTTCTCAACCGCCCTAACGGTTATCTAGCGTCGAGAGATTAACCCCTTGAGGCGCGTGTCAACCGACGTTTGAGTGTTGAGAGTAACCCTTAAGACCTCTGAGGGCCTCGTAATTATGGGTACTACATAGCACGCCATCACTGCGACTGCTTCCATATTCATGCATGACTAGTCGATATGTCTAGGACATGTGTCACCTCGATATTTATACAAAGCCTCAAGTGCGATATTCGTCTAATCCACTTAGTAAAGTTATGAGTCTATAGTGGAAATAGTGACCAGGCGTGATTTGTGTACGAGAGTGTGATCTTATTTTGTGAGATGTGTCGCGTGGTTAGATTCGACCGTTCTAGTCGACCAGCGTAGGATCCCGTTCGAGAGATCGGCGCCTCAAGCAACGGTTCACGCACGGGTCCGATTGGGGCGTTGACCGTTCATACCCCCTTTGGTACAGCGAATGAGAAACGCCCTCGGTCAAGCCACCTCTGTGATTGCTTACGAAAAACCTTTGCATATGGTTCGGTAGCTCGGCGGGGATACGCCCACCTAAGGGATGGTGACAGCTCCCGCGGGAGGAGGTAAGTTGTACCTCACATGACCCTATCCAGCCATAGGGGTTCGCGAGAGGTATAGCTGGCGCACTCGCCCGGAGCGGCAACACTCTAAGACGAAGTCCTGCAAAATACTGTGTGACGCGGCCGGGAGGGTCCCCTCTGCGACCGATGCGCTCGACACGTCATCACGATGGTCGCTCCTTAAACATAGTTGCAGCGATTGGTCGACGTACGGTGTATTTAAATGTCGGTGTGCGAGTTTTGCAATTCAACGTCTCTGTAAAAGTAATTCCATTATCAAGGTGTCGTCATCATCAAGATTACAGTTTGTTGGTGGCGATGTTGTTCATGACAAAGTTTAAAACGTGACTTTGCATTATCGAGGTGTCTGTATCCCTGAGTGGATGTATCCTTTTATGCTCTAGTGAAAGATTTTGTCTCAATCCTGCCAGACATCTGGGGCGGGCAACAGGGCACTCCCACAACTGCATCTTCTTTCGTTCTAATGGAGAGTTCATTCTCGTTCGTACCGATTAGTGGATGGTTATTTCGACCCAAATCTTCTTTGTAGTGTTGCTCATTGCTTTGACTGTCGTGATATTGACCCTCGTGGTCGAGGTTGGGAACGAATTTTATCTTGGTCGTGGTGGTTTGCGTAGCGATATGGGCATATGTGTGCGTGTAAGAGAGAGAGAAAAAGAGAGATTGAAAGGTCGAGTTTACTTGTGTCGGTATCTTTTCATGATCTAGCGAAGGATTCCCGCTTATATTCGAGGTCGGTGAGTTGGACGTCGGATCCAACAAAGAGGCATCTTCACCACCGTAGTACCTTCCGGTACTCTGGAGGAAGATTCTTTCTCATTCATGCATTTGGTGTGTAATGGAGCGTGGCATATGTCCGCGGGATTTCACATCGTTGTCGTCATGTTCGATCTGATGATCGCCATCACTCAGTGTGATGGCTTGTAACATCTTAGTCATCTAGGCCATCGTCACGCATTTTAGCTTGGCCTCCATCGTGTGCTCGATAAGGTGGTAGTTGCAGCCTTACTCATCGTGGCAGTCAACTTCTTTTAGCACGTATCTTTCAGTATTCTAGAGGAAGATTCATTCTCAAACTACACTTTTTGGTGGCCTTCATTACGACGGTTTCCACACGATGTTGGTCTTCAAGCTCACACGGATGCCTCTCCAGGGATTCGGTATGGTGAGTCAAGACGCTTGATTGAAGATGTGGCTTGGTTCATGATGAACTGTTCGAGTCTTCATTCGGCAAGGCTAGACTAGCTCGGTTTGTGTCGGTCGAAGCCACACTCGTCTGACTGAAACACCGACCAGGTCCCGTGAGAGTAAGAACTAGTCGTTACGAGAAGGGAAATTGCGGACAGTGAGAAAGTTTGAGAAAGCAATGTGGCAACGAGAACAGATAGCGGATGAGAAGGAGATGAGCTATGGAGTAAGGATAAAAGAGTAAGAGGAATAGGAGACAAGGTAGTGACTCGTGAGTAATGCTACGAGAGAAAACCGAGTTTCATGCAATGGGAGGAAAAGAGGGGGCGATGCGGCTTACAGTGAAACGTATCTTCTCATGTCTTAGCGGGAAGTTCACTTATGTATTACGCATCGAGTAAAGGATGAAACCCACAGTCAAGCGTTATTATTCATCGTCGTAAATGTCTTCTTCAAATTCGTTTTTAGTCCTCCCTTTGATGCCATGACCTGTCGTCCCTGATATTGCTATCAAACTCAGCAACAACATTTTCGGTTGTCATAACCGTGGAGACCTGGTCTTTTGCCCATATAATTGCATCGGGTAGTGAACACTATCTGAGTGTAAGAATAGGCGTAGGAGAGGATAAGAGAAGATAAGACCTTGAAGGGAGAAAGAGAGAGAGAGTACTTGTCAATGTGGACTGGCGACACATGATGGGAGTTGGCGACATGCCTAAGTAAGGTGGGATCAAAGGGAATGTTGGTAGAGGCATACAACGGTATTGACAGGGAAATCGATCAGGCAGATTTGGGTGCACAGGCAAAGGAGCACTGGCAGATGGAGAGTTTGGTTGCACAACACATCTGAATAGCAGATACGCATGGAATAAAAGGGTGAAAGTTCATTTGAATTTGATTTCCAGTTTGACTGCAAATTGTGAAGGAGTCTGGTTTTACGATATTTTTTTTACTAGTACGAGTATGAGTCGAGAGGCGTGAATGGCAAGAGTTCGAGTGGTTAGGACACCGACTAGAAATGCGCATCGTGGTATAAGGTTGCAGGTTCAAATCCGCTTCCTTGCGCATAGGCTGTCGTTTCACGCTCTCATAGCGCACAACCATTCATACACCAGTCGCTGCGGGTTGGAGTCGGTGTTGGGGGGATCGAGTCCCGACTGCAGTCTGTTCCTGGGGGTGGGTTCACGCTGTCGATGTGGAAAGTGTCGGGATAACGCGCTGATGGCGCGCATGTGGTGGATTTTCGTGTGGGCACGAAATAGCCGTGAACGATGTGAGTGATTGAGTACCCTGACAAAAAATACGGGGTCACGGAGGCGGAAACTGCGTTGGCTTGTGAGGGCCGTTACCGCCTGGGGGCTTTACCAGAAAAAAATCCTGAAAAATCCTGAAAAAATCAGGTCCATCGTAGGGTGGAGGTAGTTAGGAATAGGAGTAGGCTAGCCTCTGGAGGGGGTGCCTCAAATGGGTTCTTCCATAGCAGGGATAGGCGCCACAGGGATATGGGGTGCGACTTGGGTGCGACAGGCCTCCCGACACGAAATATCTCTGTGGCAACCGTGGTCTGAGTTCGGGGGTGCCCTGATGTGTTGCATGCAGTTACGGAGCGTCGGTCGTAGCCGATACCTTCCCATCTTCCAGGGTACGTGAGGGTGCGTGTTGTCTCTGAGGGTCTCAGCTGGTTCAGTGACTGTGTGTGTTAGAGGGTGTGGGGAGGGGGCGGAACATTCGATACCATTGTGGGTAGGGTCGTCTGCGCGGGTCTCGCTTGGCGAGTGTAGTACCCGCTCCGAGAGCGTAGGAAGGCTCGACGCGCCGGCCTGTCTAGCGGGACTGCCCTCAATGGCTGTGCGACAAGGACCCCCCTAAGGCCATCTCCAACCTGCACAACCTTTATAAAAAAAAAATGAGTTAAAAAGGCACGTACTTGGTCATGACATTGGTCTGCGTGGTCGATTGTTGCATGTATCAAGCTACTGCTGCTGTTTTTTTTAAAGGGCATTGTCATTGTACTCAGCTGCTACGAGGCACTGATCATTATTGTCGAGTCTTACTGCTGCACGGCACCGTGCTTTTGTTGTGCCCGCTGACTTGCGCAGGGCACTTGATGAGCACCTTGCCACACAACTACTGTGCGACGCTGCCTAGCTGTGCACACCTTATTTTGTTGTATTCTTGTTTGGTGTTGAACCTCGCCTAGCGGTACTCACGTGTTGTACATCCCAACATATTGTTGTGATTTATTATGCTGGTGGAGTTGTTGCTTGACCTTACTAATTTGTTTGGCTGGTACGAGCAACTGCTACATCGTTAGGCACATGCCGTGGAGTGCATCGGTCCCGCTCTGGGCGGGAGCCTCCCGGTCGCGTCAAGCAGGAGTTGGACTACACATGATACTTAAATGGAGTTTCCGCAGCCGCTCCAGCCGAGTGCGCCAGCCATACCTCTCGGTGGGCGTATTCCCGTCGAGCTACCTATCCTCGTCACGAAAGCTAATCAGTCGCAATTGCAGAGGTGAGTCAGTTGATGACATTTCTCGTACGATGTAGCATAGGGGGTACACGTGGTCTCACGCCTCTATCCGACCCGCAAACGAACCGACGCATTGGGGGGCTAAAGTCCCAAGCGTGACTCGTCGTCGGTCGAATAGGACGCATCCCACTCACCACGCGTTACACCACTCTTTAAAACATAAAATTAAAAACACACTCGAACAACACAAACAACACTCCTAGTCCCTTGAGTATCCAACCCATAACTTTCCGATATGAAAATTGGTGAAGTGACACGCGCAGGATTCAATACAAAACCGCGTGGACGCAGGGTCTTCTCATATCGACTCGGAATGCAAACTTACGCAAGCAGTCACAATGACTATGTAGTACCTATAATCACGCGGTCCTCGATGATCTCGAGGGTCGCGTTCGACACTCAAGTGTCGACTGACAAACACCTTGAGGGGTTAATCTTTCGACGCTAGACAACAACCAAGTGTGGTTGAGAGCCACACCCTCTTCTGCACTCTGCGGAGAGTGGGTGGTATACAAGTTCATACATGTGGTGACAGTCGTCTCTCGAGGCCTTGGAGGCAAGCTCCATCATGCAAGGTCTGGAGAGAGATCTATACAAAATCTAAAAAGAGAAAGGTAAAAAAAAAACTCTCTTTTCTCTCGAAACAATAATTTGTTTAACCCTTACGCACAGTCGCATGCATGTTCAAATATAATAAAGGGTTATAAACACGAGACAATCACTTTTCACAATCACAGTGAGATTCCCTTAAACCATGTATGTATGGAATCTCTGACAGTCACTTTTAGAGTCCGAACCTCAAAACATGCATGCAATCACATCAAATATTCAACCAAAATCCACACACTATACAGAGTCAACTTCAACCATTCTTTGCGCTCACACCCCTTCGCTTTAGTCACACAAGCCTCACTCTTTGTGTAACTTCTTAAAAATTAAATGGCTATTCAATAAAATCTGCGTGAAAACTCAACAAAAAAATTAAAATCACATGGCTAAAACCGCTAGGTTGAATGACAAGAGTGGACTGGAGTTGAGTCCTAAACCGACGAATCGGTAACCGACCTGTTATCAGTGATAACAAAAGATGATCCTCGTAGGATCGAGCTGAATCTAGTGCAAACCTTGAATCGAAATGATCAAGAGGACCTGTAACACATGACAAGTCAATGTCCAAGACTAACAATCAGTGTATGGGGAATGAATCTTCATAACACATTCTCATTCAAGATTTTCCTGCTAACTCAGTCTAAGCCTACCTCTAAGTCAGTGCTCAAAGAAAGGTAGACCTATGGCAAAATCTCCTCTTTGCAAAGTGGATCATAAAAATCGTCACCTGTTAAATATAATTTATCTCCTTTAAACTAAGAAAATTCCGGCAAAGCTTCCCATCGGAAAAATGTATTTTCAGAACTTATACTAGTTCCAATATGAAACAGAAATAATGTCTTAACTCCAGAAAGTAAAATTTTGTCTAACTCCCTGAATTAATAAAAATTTGGGCAGCATCTCCCTTCGACAAGTACGCTTCCCAAATTTATACTGACTCGGATATGAACTCAAACATAAGACTCGAGTTTTATCATGACAAAATTTAACGAACTTTAGATTTGTAGAAATTTCTGAATCTGAAAAATAGTCCTGACTTTCCAAAGTCAAATTTTATCTTATTCTCTGGGAAAGTAAAAATTTGAGCAGCATTTCTCCTAGAATTTTTTCCCCCCCAGATTCTTACGAATCAGATATAAACTTAAACAAAAAAGTTTAACCTTGAAAATCAGATTTGACAAACTCTTTGGTTTTGTAAAAATTTTGGCAACGCGTCCCGTAGAAAAATTAACTTACCAAGATTTATAAAAAGCAAAGTATAACAAATGATCACAGAAAATGCGAAAATTGACCTAAGTAAAAAAAAAAATTAGCTCAGAAAATACAAAAATTGAACAAACTCTTATAGCTCTGGCACATGGCGAGCAACAAAAACAACTACTGGTCAAACTGAAACTTAGATTAAGTAGCGCTCCCACTCAGTCACATGCAACGCCAAACCACAATGGTAAATACGCTCATCAGCCCCAAGGTCAAACCTTGCCAAACAATAGTTTATAGTCTTTCAATGATTTATCCCTTGTACCCAGCTTACATAAGGCATAACCATTCAAACTTATGAAAACCTGTCTAGCTTAGCCACTGGATATACACAAACACATAACACTCCAACTTTTCTCTTTCTTGAGTATGTGACTAAGTTACCCAACCTGGTCGCCCTGAACTGTTTAAAATATCCAAGTTATATACGACTTTCTGCACTTAGTTTTTTAAGGCAGCATATGACTGAACCGTTCAACTCAGAAACAAGGTTCAGCCTGCCCCTTCTTACCATAAGTTTATTCCTAACATATACTCTCTTCAGTTTATGATACGCTACAATCAGACCCTCCAAACTTATGAAAATATGTATGACTAGCCTGTTAATAAGTAAAGTAGTATAAAAGTATAGTCAAAATTTACCCTTACCAGTTCTAGCATGTTTGTGGTTTCAGACCAGACCATCCAAACTTGTGAAAACATGTCCAGTCCTTCGCCTGATCTTTCCCCAGAATAAACAAAAAGAGTAAGAGTTATCCAAACTTATGGAACGTGCTCAACTTCTTTTAAACCAATAAAACATGATAAACCCCCAATAAAAACAAGGCGACCATGCCATCCAACCTTATGGAAACTTGCTCGGCCCCTGAAAAGGCAGTCACAAACAGCCCTCGCAAGTCAGAGCAACCAAACCATCCAAACTTATGGACACCTGTTTGGTCCTCCAGGCAATCAAAATAAACAAAGCGCCGGGTCTTCCAAACTTATGGAAACTTGCCCAGCCTCTGGTTCACCCAGTCAAACACAGACAAAACCACCTTCCTCCCACATTTCCCCCAGGTGCGAACTCTTTTCATAATCTGCTTTCAGCCAAACAACAAAAGCGAAACTGAGATTGCTTACACATTCCTTTACTCAAGTTTGATTTGTGTCCTAAAAGTTAAACTCAATGTCAAAATAAGGATGCATGCCATACACTAAGTCAAACCATAGCAAGATGTACAACTAAGGGTTATAAATGGGTTTATAGAGGGAGGTGGAGGTTTACCTCTCAGTTCCCTGCCTCCAGAACTCCGCCTGAGTTCCGGCAGAGCTCCTGCAATCGGTGGGCGGACTCCCGATAGAGTCTTGATGCGGTTCTACGAGTTGTAATCCCGTTTGCCGCCCTCCTCTCCTAACCAAGATTAAACTTGGAGTAAGAAGGACAAAATGAGGGTTTTCAGACTCTCGAGATATAAGAGCGGGACTGACTCAACTCTTAGGAGAGGGCCTTGATACCTTCACACGCCTGAGGGTCCGACAATGGCGGCCAATAACACATTTTGTCAATCAACCCGTAGCCAAAAGGCAGACTTAGGCAGCATAATCACCACTCTGACAACCTCCAAGACGTAGTGATAACTCCTCTTCCAAAGCCCAATCATTCCCTCAAGTCACAACTTGAACGTCTCATTCTCTTGATCAGACCGCCGCTGCACAGGCTAAAACGACAACATTCATGTAGCGCACACCCCCACGTGCTCTATTTCGAAACGTAAATACAACACAACAACATCCCCCAAGAGCGTGTACGCACCGCAGTCGTGCGCAACAACCCGCAAAAGCATGGTTTCTAGATAACTCCGACTGGGTTCCGCGCCAGACAAGAGCTTATCTTTCCATGTGCACAATCAGAAATGTACAGTCACCTCCTCCCACCAACAACCTAGCTCACACTCGGTCCTTCTTCGACAATTCACGGCAGCAGGCAGTGCACTTCTGTACAAACTTCCTCTATTTCGTAGGCTAAGCTCTACCGCTCCTCCGCCACATGTTGACTCTCAGGTTCTGCTAAGCCTGCATCAGTCAAACTCCCCGTTCATAGGGAGCCATCCATAGTTTACAATGTACAACATTTTTTTTTTTTTGTGCATAGCTCGCAAGGCCTAGCCCTGTAAACTGCAGATGACTCCTTCTTCGGAGGTCAGCTTCAACAGTGGGGCCTGAGCAGATCACAATCCAACCCTATTTGTTGCATCCGCTCACTCGGTTGGTCATAAGCATCACTCCGCTCGCCCCTTGCTGCTAGATCAGATGACCACCGTGTTGTACTGTAAAGCAATGGTGCGCAACAACTTCACGGTGCTGCCCAACAAACACAATGGAAAGCCCAATAAAACACACTACACGCATAAACCATGCGTAGTACTAGGCTCAACAACTCACCTTTCTCTTCTTGGTTTGAAACAGACCAGCTAATCCTTCAAAAGGATGAGCGAGCAAACGTCGGAGAGTGAAGTCCACGTGAAAACCACCAGCATTGCAACTGACGGACATCATCACTCATAGAATTAAGTAAGAACTCTCAATTTGTTAGTCCCTGTTGTTCCGCTGGTTAGTGGTCCAACAGTCCCTCTACGAGACTGACCATGAAGAAAGGTCCCGACGCAGCTAGTTAGCAGGTTGAAGTCTCTTTGTTAATGGAATTAACCAGACCAACCACTCCACCAACTAAGAACGACCATGCACTGTCAGTCCTCGGTTCACCACACAACGCCTGCTTCCAGCGGTAAGTTGTCCCCTTTCACCAGGAGTCACTTGTGCCCCTGCTTTTGCCCGTTGCTGTAGTTTCCTACTGTTCGCAACTTTTCTGAAGAAGGTGAGTCAACACCTCCTCAGTCTCCCACCGTTTCTTCCCCTCCCTTTTTGCTAGCATATCACTCTCACCGAATCTGGCCAGACCCTTGGCCGGATACGGGCAGTCTCAAAATGCATCCGCTCATACACGCAGTGTGATTTTCAAAAGACCGAGACGAAAACCATAATGGACGCCCATGTGCAAAGCATCACTAAGAGATGCTCGACAAATGACAACTTTTACGATGAGTATTATGCCGATGCCTACCGCCACGATGATAACAGGACTATAATCATAACATAGTGAATCAACAGGGTGCCCCCAGCGAACAAGACGACAACGACCTTGACAGATCCCCGCAAGGTCTTGCTGATGAGTTGGATCGGAATCACAAGCAACGCTTTCTTGAGCTCGATTGCCTTAACGAAATACTGTCGAGCAGAGACGATCACGGCTACTCCGACCCACACCATTATAACGACAAGCACGAAAATGCCACGCGACTATTACCCAAGAAAACTACAATGAGAGCAACTTCTCCCGAAGATAAAACATGATATGGCGTTGCCTCTCTTTACTCCTAGTGTTTCAACGTACCTAGACGTCGACTTGGCTAGGTGTGTTCAAGTAAGAGGGAAAAACACCTCGAGCAAAGCACAAGTCGCAACCCTTTGAACAGTGACCCTGGATCCTCGATCACACTAGCGAAGATGGCAGTTGACTAAATCGGGGGGAGGAGGGGGAGGGCAATTAAGGCCAGACCCGACAAACCGTATTGCTTAGCCAAATGACGGTATTCGCCAGGCAAATGAACAATACCGCAAAAACAAGAAGCGTGTCCAATGTGATGAGGGGCGGGATAGTAAGAATGATGGAGAAGAGTCCGATCTCGAGGTCAGTGAGGGTAATCAGCAGTAATTTCGATAGCGGCGACCCCACCACGATCCCGATGCCTGCAGTCATGATAAAGATCACGTGTATGCAATGATCGACCACGCTCTACTACTCGCCAACTTGTGCAAAACATGAGAATGTATCTTCCACTAGATCATGGGAAGATACATCTCTGTTTCAAAACTTTTTGTCCTACACTCAACCCTTGTACACTGTATCGCCAAAACAATCACTCAAATTTAAAACTAACGCGACTGGTCACGTTGGAATGCCTCAAAACCCCCAATTGGAATCTTCTACCTCATCGTCATTTTCGCGCAGATCATTTTTGTCATAATTCCTTTTTCACTAATTTTTTCCTAAAACCAACCTTGAATATAGATTCACTCTACCTTAAAACCCCCGTACAACATTTAATCTCGCTTTATTCTATTGAGAATCAAGTGAGATCTCGATTTTCTTCTTGCGCCATCTCCGACCTTGTTGAGCACGCATCCGACGCACTTTGCCATCCGAATTTACTGATCTTCTTCGCTGCCTGCATGTTCTCTCCTGAGCTAAACCTTTGTACCCTGTCTTCGCAGTCGATTGCCAAACCGTGCGCTAATAAAGTTGCCACTTGATTGATGCAGGCAGAGGGGCGATGGTCATGGAAGTCGAAATTCGCGAAGGAGTAAATAAGAACTCACCTATTGAGACGATAAACCCCGACAGTGGCTGGCACCGACGCGCACAGCCTATGCATGGCTGTCGAGGCAACTCCAGCACCCCGCAGGGCTTGTGGCACGACCTGTACAGATCTTGGTAATAGTAGCAATATTCGAATGTGAACTTTGACGGTCCTATGCGAGCATCCTTGGCCTCCCTCCAGTCTGCGGCCCCGACGCTGATGCGCTTGTCCTCCTTCACCTAAGGACGGCCCATCACCTTTCGGACGTCAAGGGCTAAGCTCACTCTCCTGTCCCTCTCACAACGGACCACGGCGGCAAACCGAGCACCCGCGATGGGTCCGCGCTACTGACTCGCATGCACATTAAACTCCTCAGTCCTTATTTCAAAATCGGCAGGATAGAGAAATTACGTCGGCACGCTGAACATGCTCGGGTCCGCTCGACTCCTAAAGTCTGCGTCGGGCCTAAAAAAAATTGTACCACAAGGGGAAGGGAAAAGCGAGGTTTACTACTTTGGTCTCGCCAAGCAACCCTGTGGACCGCAAAATCACGGGGAGAGCCTCGTCGGACCCTCAACCCGTCGGTTTCCCTCTCGCCGCTCTAATATTCGTGGGCCATCGTCTGCTGGCCTCGATCCCTAAATCTCTCTTGTGAAAGTCCGCCACCGTAACCAAACGTGCTAGGCCCAAGGTTGGGCTTATCATTGACGGACGCCTTTATAAGCGGGTACTACGCGACACGTGGATCTAATAAAACATTTCAAAACCACATTGTCATCGATGTCGTCCTCCGTATATACGCGCACATCGCACTCAAGCATTTCAATTATTAAACAACCGTTTAATCCTAGTTTAATTAGAATAAAAAAAACTTGGCCGGCAACCGCGCCGGCTTTGCAACTATCAACAAGAAAAAGGATCACGTGCGCTTTAAGTCTGCGGACCCACGCACTCTCTATTCTTAGTCTACCACTTAGTCAGTGTAAATAACAGACATGGCCGCGACTCGCGCGGTATACTCAGACCTTAAACCGACAACGCTGTTGTGTATTGACAGGTGTAACGTTGTGACATCTATGTTTCGTGCTATGTACTGCTACAGAAGCTGGTTGCTGCGCACAGTTGCTTAGCGCACAGTTTCAATGGATTGCCTTATTTTTATTACATACTGAATAAAGTACAGGGATGTGCTCTATTCGAACACAGTTTTTCTAGGCTGCGTGGTTACAGGTCGATCAGACGCTGAGACGAGGTGGCTTACAGGTGTGATCAGAAATTAAAAAGAGGGTTATCCCTGCGACTTGGAAGTTTGTCAGGGTGTTGATATCCTGCATTTCGATTGGGATCCGACCGTCTCCACTACGTTATTGGCTGCCAATGCAGGCCCTCAAGCGATTGAAGATTTCAAGGCTCTCTCCTGTGAGTTGAGTTTGTCCATCTCTTGTATCTCGAGCGTCTGAAACCCATCCTTCTGCCCTTCTTACTCTAAGTCTAGTTTAAGGTTATAAGAAGGAGGCCGCGGGCGGGATTGCAACCCGTAGCACCGTAACAAGACCTTGTGGGAGGTCCACCCACTGATTGCGGGAGCTCTACCGAAGCCCAGGCGGGGTTCTGGAGGCAAGGAACACTCAAGGTATAATGCTCGATTTACGAGTGTGATCCCATCCCCTAAAATTGTACTACCCATTATCTAAATGAATGTATGATTGAGAAAGTTATTATTCTTGTTTGTTTTCATTTCAGGACATGATATGAAAAGACTAAATTACCAAGTATGTATGAGAACTCAGACTACTTGAGTGAATACAGACAGGATGAATTGGGAGAAAGGCGGGAGCAAGGTTGTTTGCTTGCGTTTGACCACGTCAACCAAACGCTGAGTCCACTCTGAGTGAGTGGACTAAGTGTTATATTTCTTTTTTATATGTTGGGTTGCTTGCTTGACTTTCAGAGGTTGGGACGCTCTATAAGTTGGATGATTCTGTCGCATGTTTTCTTTGGGGTTTCTGAATTGAGGATGAGGCCCATAAGTTAAGTTCTTACAATCTTTGTTTTTTTTGTTGTTAAACAAGGTTGGGCATATTCTAAGTGTGTGTGTCCCGTTCTATGTTTATTTCTGAGGGGAACACAGGCAGAGAGGCTAATCACACCGTAAGTTGGTGTGACAAAATCATGAGCCGCTAGTATAATTGAAACCAGAGTATACAGTCTTATATAATTATATATTAAGTATATCATTGGCAGGCCAGGCGTCACAAGTTGAGAGATCTAGCCATATAAGCCGGTAGCAGACAAAGTATAAAATTAAATACGATTCATAGTATAAAATTGAGAAGTAACTTTGGGCAGGCTGACTCATCCATAAGTTGGGTGGTTGGTCTTATCTCCTGATAATACAAAGGGCAGAGAGATAATGTAAAACTTGGCTATTTTTTTTTTTAAACATAAGTTTATGTTTGGATGGGCATCCTCATAAGTTGAGGTGACCTGACCACTCGTCTAGAGACAAATTGTGATTTTATTCATTGAATGTAGTTGTGTTGCGGAGGCTGAGCGAACGCATAAGTTGTGGGTTGTTCGATCACGATTACACGCACCTGTTGTTTGTTTAAGCGAGGCTAGACTACTCGTAAGTTGAATAGCCTGGTTCTATGCCATATGTCATTGTTTGGGCTGGCTAGCCACACCATAAGTTTGTGTGTTCTTGTTATATGTCTCTCGTCGTTTGTTCAGGTAGAGGCCGGACCCCTCATAAGTTGAGGTGACTCAGTTAATTGTGTATTAGGCTGATCAACCTCACCATAAGTTGGTGCGGCCCAGTCATACGCCTTATGCCACTCGTTTAGGCAAAGGTTAATCACATCATAAGTTGGTGTGACAAATTTTATGCCTTATATTTATTCGTTGAAAATGGTTATATTGCGAAAGTTGGGCTAACGCATAAGTTGCGGGTTGTTCAATCTTTCGCTCATGTGGCTTTGTCTAGGCTGGGCTATATTACTCATAAGTTGGGTAACCTGATTTTACGCTATATGTCACTGTTTGGGCTGACTGGACACATCATAAGTTGGTGTGTTCTAGTCTTATGCCTTTTGTCGTTGTTCAAGGTAAGGTTGGCCCCTCATGAATTGAGGAGGTTCAATTTCCTTATGTATGCCGAACGTTCAGGACGACCAGCCTCACCATAAGTTGGTACGGTCTGATCATACGCCTTATGTCGACCGTCTAGGCAGAAACTGGTCACACCATAACTTGGTGTGACTTAGTCATATGCCTCACGTTTACTTGTTCTTCTAGGCTAGAGCACCATAAGTTTGTGTGACCTAGTCATACAAACTGGTAGGTCAATCACATTCATAAGTTGGGTTGGTTGATACTATGTCTTATGTAAGGAAGGGTAAAAAGGAATAACAAGGGATTTGAACGAACGTGATCTGGGAAGAAACCTGAGGGTTGGTGAAAGATATTGCTGCACTCACCTATATATGTTATTGAGGATTATCTTTGGGGTACTATTTTTGATAGCTTAGTCACTTTAGATGCTCGCCGAATGCTGAAACTATAGGTAGGTGAGATGGATGATGGGATAGGAACTTGGGATATGGTAGGACTGACCTTATTGAAAGTTAGGACTAGTGATATCTCGCGATATCATCTTCTGATCTAACTATCAATTAAGTGTCAGAAGTTAGTCCCTGACCTAACTATCAATTAAGTGTCAGAAGTTAATCCCAAATATAGTTGTACTTTATCTTTGCATATTCAACTTTGTATAAATCTTGATAGTCTCCTTTTTCTACGGAAACGCTGCCAAAAGTTTTACAAATCTGAAAGAGTTAGTCATTTTTAAACACCTGAAAATTATGAAAAGACATTTTTCTTACGAAAAAAGCTGCCAAAATTTTTAGAATTTGAAGAGTTACATCGTTTTTTGCTAGGTAGAATTTGACAAACTACCCTGACTAAGGGAGATGTTTGAACCTATTAAAAAAATTTGAGGGAGAAGTTAGTACAGAAGTTAAGCTATGACATGAAACATATTCTCCTTAAACACAGTATTGGTCCGCTTTGTCCCGAACTGCGATGCAGGTCTACAAAGTCGATTGAAGGCTTGATTCGTTTCGGCCTGATCCTACGAAGGATCACTCTTCTGTTATCTTTTCGATAACAAGTCGGTTTACGACATAACTTCCCTGCTTCTGCATCTTAACCTAAGGCCTTGACTCTTTGTTTTTTTATGTTTCTTTGAGTTTTCACCCATATATTTTTTTCAAGTGGTCATTTTTTAAAGACCGAGTACCTTTACTGAGAGATGGTGAAAATTGGTTGGACCTTGTATGCATAAGGCCGGGTGTGAGTCGCAGAAAGCAGTAAAGTGAACTCCCTTAGTTTTTAATGTTGTTGTTTGAACTCTGTGCGATTGTAGATATGCTTATAAGATCTTTGAATTGAGTTTGGTGATAGTCTGCATATTGTGTGAATGCGGATGGATAAACCACACTACTTTTGTGAGAGTAATCGTCCTGCAATGATTGTGAGAAGTGATCGTCACATATTTTTATACAGTCCCTCATATACATGTATATATCGTCACAAACAGAACTGCCTGGTAAACCGTAGACAGAGAGAGAGAAGAGGACAACAAACCAGTGGTTGTGACAAATATATCCACACATATATATATATCCATATTTATATATATTTATATCCTCATTTATATATATATATATATATATATATCGTCACAAACAGAACTGCCCGGTAAACCGTAGGTAGAGAGAGAGAAGAGGGCAACAAACGAGGGGCTGTGACAAACTGTTTCGTCGGAGTTTCACTGACTCATCAGGAGGCTGATATATATATATATATATATATATATATATATACCTTGAATATCCGCGCAGCATGTTGCGACCGCGCGTGAGAGTTAAACAGATTATGCCTTGAGAGAAAAGGAAGATCCCCTTTGCCTTTTGCTTTTTAGAATTATTATGGTTGGACGTTGTAATCCATGGCAGCTGTCAAAGTCAAACCCCTTGATTTCTTTCCAAGCCCTAGATGATGGAACTTGTCTCCAAGGCCATGAGAGGTGACTGCCACCACAAATTGGAACCTGTGTACCACCCACTCTCCGCAAAGTGTAGAAGAGAGTGTGGTGATCAACTGCCTTGGCGGTTGTTTAGCATCAAAAAATTAACCCTTCAAGGCATGTGTCAACCGACACTTGAGTGTCGAACGAGACCCTCGAGATCATCGAGGATCGCGTGATTATGGGTACTACATAGTACTGCATTGTTGCGACTGCGTGTGTATGCTTGCATTGCTAGTCGATATGAGAAAGGTCTATGCCCACGCGGTTTTATCTTGAGTCTCATGCGTGACGCTTAACCGATTTCCGTGTTAAAAGGTTATAAAGGGACTACGAAAGTTTTATTTTTGTGTGTATATTTTAATTTTTGCGTAGTGTACCGCGTGGTGGGTGAAATGCGTCCTAGTCGACCGACGACGAGTCCTGCTTGGTGCCTCAGCCCCCCCAATACGTCGTTTCACGTGTAAGTACGATTCGGGGCGTTAACCACGCGTACCCCCTACGCTACAACGAACAAGAAACACCCTCAGCTGGGCCACCGCTGCGATTGCATATGAAAAACCTTCACATGTGGTTCGGTAGCTCAGCGGGGATACGCCCACCCAAGGGATGGTGACAACTTCCACGGGTGAAGGTAAGTTGTACCTCGCGTAACCCTATCCTGTCGTAGGGGTTCGCAAGAGGTATGGCTGGCGCACTCGGCCAGAGTGGCAAAACACTCTACGATGAAATCCTGCAAAATCCTGCGTGACGCGGCCGGGAGGGTCCCCCCCTGTGGAACCGATGCGCTCGATAACGTCGGGAAAGGTTCTGGCGACGTGGTATGCAAAAGGCTCCAAAAACACGTTATGGGGCCACACGTTTTCCCCCAGAGGGCCCACACGTTTTGGGCCTACCACGCCTACGTGGTCTGGCAGTTTCCTGGCCTTGGGGCCCACGCGTTTTGGCCCAGGCCCAAACGTTTTGAGGCAGGGCCCAGTTACCAAAGTAAAAATAAAGAGGCAGCGTCCAACCATTGATCTATTCGCCTGTGAGCCATGCAGAACTGCTGCCTTGGTGAGTTGTGTGTGGAGGTCTGCAGGTGCCCGGAGCCAAAGTGGGCAGCGAGGAAGACGACGGCCATAGCTGGCCAGAAGGAAGACAACGACAACCATAGCTAGGAGGAGGAAGACGACGACGGCCATAGCCGCCCAGCTGTTGTCACAGGCAGAGTGTACAGAGTGTGTGTGGCTGTGTAGCGTGGACATTCAGGTTAGATACTCGTACATGCGTGCTTGAGGAAGAGTGAAGCTGGTGGTGGAGACAGTGTTCGGCGGCCATAGCCGCAAGTTGTACAGTTGACTTGAACAGACAAGTGCAAGTTCGTTGTTGATTCTGGTTTTGCCATCAGTTCATGTATATGCATGTTGAAAGCAAGTTTGGAGTGCAGTCTGATTCCACAGCAAAGGGTTGTCCAGTCCTAGCACAGTCAGCAGTTCCAGTACCCAGTCCCAGTCTACTTCGTCCAGTCAGCAAGTACCAGGTGGGATAGCACAATCCTTGGGCCTGGGCCTGAAGGCAGGCAAGGCCATCGACGAAAAAGTATAAATACTGAGGCATCGCCCAGCCATTCATTCATTCTGCAAGCGACGTGGAAGCGCTGCCTCAGTGTCTTGTGCGTTGGACTGCAGATGCCTGTAGACGAAGTGGGCAGGAAGGAAGAGACAGAGGCCATAGCTACTAGGTAGAAGATAGCAGGAGGCAGTCTCCGACCATAGCCGCCAGTACAGAGCCACAGCAGCACATGTGTGTGTGTGATGTGTATGCGTGGACATTCAGGGTAGATCCTAGTGTGTGCGAGTATATGCTTGAGCGAGTGAGGAGTGTCTGATGGTGGATACAATGTTCGGGTGGGAATTCAGACGTTCAGCGGCAGATGTGTCTGATGGTGGATACAGTGTTCGGGTGGGAATTCGGACTGTGTTCAGCGGCAATAGCCGCAAGTTGTAAAAGTTTGACTTAAACTGAGTTCCTGGCCAGAGGCCACATCTCTGAGTTTTCTGTGTGGACGCCGAGCACCATCTCACGCTTATTGCTGATTTTGCGTTTGTCAGAGTGCTTCTGCCATCGACTTCTGAGTGTATGCATGCTGGCAGTGAAGTTGAGGTAGAGTCTGATTACAGTTGTTATTATAACTTATTTTTAATATTTTTATTGATTTGAGCCATATCTCAATTCATGCATGTCATCCTCGCACAGGGGCCATCCACGCTAATCTCATTCTCTGTATCCTTCATTTCTTACTTTTTTTTTTTTTTTTTTTTAATATTTGGGCCATTTCTCGATTTATGTGTGTCATCCTTGCGCAGGGGCCATCCTAATCTTCTTTCTCTGTATTGTTCCTTTCTTCTTTTTTTTTTTTTTAATTTGGACCGTTTCTCGATTTATGCGTGTCATCCCTGCACAGGGGCCATGCTAATCTTCTCTGTATCGTTCCAATTTTAACGGATGTTTAACGGATGTCCCGAAGGACTTTTTCATTCCAATTTTAACGCGTGTCCAAACTTCTTCTTTCCCAAAAGATACTGAACCAACAGGCCTAGCTCAGTCGGTACACCCACGACCTGTTGACGAGTTTGAACCCAGATACTTTCAGATGGAGAGAATAAAATCATTCTGAATTGCCTGGGGCCGGTCAGTTCAATGATGATATCTCAAGGCTGTCGTCCTTTTCAAGAAAGAGGGAACGAGAGGAAAAAAAAGAAGGAAAAAAAAGATACTGAAGCAGATTGTGAACGACCAGAATCCATGCATATGCACTTGCCTTTCCTCCATGCAGCTCCCCTTCTTACCATCACCACCGATTAACCGTCCACATTCTTGTCGCTCCCCCCCACCCCTCCCCGACAGAGTGCTGCTGTCACTCACTAATCGAGGAGAAGATTGGCACACGCATGATGTGTTGCCCTGGACTACGGCGGCATGACTGGTCTATTTATGACACTTGCAATCAAACCATGGCACTGGTCCCATGCCCTTAAACAAATATCACCATTATCGTCTCCATTCTTGCCGGCCAACCTTCCCTCCTCACTGATATGGAGAGCGTGTTGTTTCACTGATCAAGGAGTATTATACACAAATGCAGTCGAGACTGAATGCGCGAGGCTCCACTTTCACTTCACAGTGAAAGCACAGAGTCCATGGAAAATGTTCAGTGTACGGTACGAATCAAGGAGGATGTTGGTGGCACATGATGTGTTGCCCTGGAGGACTGCGGCATGACTGCTCGGTATATGACACTGCAAGCATGCTACATCTCCTGCCAACAACCCTGTAATGAACCCAGTCTGGCAGATACTCAGAAGTCGTCAAACATCAGTAGTCTCATTATCTGCATCAAGGTCTCCAAATCGTGAAGTGATATCTCATACAGTATCTCATTACCATCAAAAGAAGAGAGTGGAGGGGGAACAGACAGAGGAGAAGATGAAAGATCTCACAATAATAATCCCTTCAAACCCTTCTCCTTCTCCGGGCTTCTTCGTTCTCTACGTCAACAATGATAATAAGTATATTCCTGATTACACACAATAGTGCCACGTGGCACTTTATCTCGTGAAGACCATGAAGACATAGCAGATTCCAGTGACGACGTCAACCTCAGGTGAGTACCCGATCTCCTTCATCCACAGATCCCGATCTTCCTCCTCCTCGCAACCAGTCACCTCATGTAGACAGCGTGGATAATGCCACGTCAACAGTCGAGACAGGTGGCATATGCCACATCAGCAATGTAGTCCAGTAGCAGCGCCACATCAATATGCAATGTAGACCAGAAGTAGCGCCACATCAGCATGCACTGTAAACCAGAGGTAGCACCACATCAGCATGCAATGTAGACCACAGGTAGCGCCGCATCAGCATGCAATGTAGACCAGAGGTAGCGCCACATCAGCATGCAATGTAGACCAGAGGTAGCGCCACGTCAGCATGCAATGTAGACCAGAGGTAGTGCCATATCAGCATGCAATGTAGACCAGAGGCAGCGCCACATCAGCATGCAATGTAGACCAGAGGCAGCGCCACATCAGCATGCAATGTAGACCAGAGGTAGCACCACATCAGCATGCAATGTAGACCAGANCAGCATGCAATGTAGACCAGAGGTAGCACCACATCAGCATGCAATGTAGACCAGAGGTAGCGCCACATCAGCATGCAATGTAGACCAGAGGTAGCGCCACATCAACATGCCACCTCAGCAAGCCTGGCATACAATGCAGAAAGTGCCAGCATGCTGCCTCCACCTCGTGCCGTCGTCCGCATCGCCAGTGCACAGCCAGCGTCTAGCCAGCGTCCAGCCAGCATATTGCCAGCGTCCAGCCAGCATATTACCAGCGTCTAGTCAAAGTCGAGCCAGCGTCAAAGCAGCATAGCGAGACTGAATGGTTGACTCACTCGAGACCAGCCTTAAGTAGCAATTGTCGAGGCTGTCTGGCCTCGGGTGTTTTCCCCACAGTCGTCCAGATTGACTCACAGCTGAGGGCCCGGATTGTGCAGTTGCAGACTTTTCCCTTGGACCTGATGCTGTCGGGGTACCTGCATACAAACAAGTGTGTGTGCTTGACCAGCGGCCTGGGCTAGGTACCTTTGGACTTTGACTGTTGGGGTCACGACAGTTGACCAAAGTCAACTGTCTCACGTCCAGGCCCTGAGTCCTCGTATGGGGTCCTTTTGGCCCCCGTTTTGGCCTGGGCTGAGGGCAGGCGAGTTGGCCCTCAGTCTTTCCATGAGACATATGGCATGGGGTATTGCAAACCCCATGCCCATCAAAAAAGAAATAAAAAAATTGCCATCACCGCCCCCATTCTTGCCGACCAACAACCAGCCCTCCCTCACTGAGACACAGAGCGCGATGTCACTAACCCCCAGATACGTGCACATGACTTAAAAAACCAGCCCTCCCTCCCTGGAGAACGGTGGCGGACATGATCTGTTGCGCTGCAAGACTGGGCATGACTGTTTGATAAACAGACACTGTGTCACCTGCCGACAATGCCCTTAAAAGAGAGAAAATATCAGATTTCGTGCCATTCCCCCCCAACCCCCAACTTCCCCCCCACCCCCTCTCTGCCTTGAGGTTGCTCCGGTTCCTGTTGTCCTAGCTTGTTCGTCGCTGAGGTTATGTCATCTCGGAGGGTGCCAACACTGGCAACAGCTGCTCTTGCGACCCTCCCAGTTTACTCAAACGGTACACACACACACAGTATCCCTCAGCCTCTGGTGCTATTCATGGCCCTCCTCTCCCGAGGAGCAGCTATGTGACCCCTGTAGAAACAATAACATGATTCATGCCATCAACTCATGCTCGTGCCTCTTTTTGTGATCAACTTGGAAAGCATAGGTGGTGTATGTTGCTTTTCTGTGCTGCATGCAGGAGCAAGAACACACGCTCAAGAGCAAGTGTGGCACACAGTGTGTGTGTGTGTGTGTGTGTGTGTGTGTGAGAGAGAGAGAGAGAGAGAGAGAGAGAGAGAGAGAGAGAGAGAGAGAGAGAGAGAGAGAGAGAGATCCCCCAATTTGTATAGGTTGTGCACAAACATCTTTATTACCTCACCACTGTCATCAATGAATACAGAAAATCAAGAGGCAAATCTGACCATATCGCTGAAATTGCCATGATAAATGACACTCCCATAGATTTCTCGTTCTAGTGGCTACCCTTCCCTCTTCCTTCTTGTGTTCCCCCTGGGTACTGGTAATGAAGCCCACCTCAGCAATTGGGGGGAATGAAGCCCGCCTCAGCAAACTGCAGGGAATGAAGCCCACCTGAGAAATTATCCTCTGATTGGCAAAAGGACCTCAGCAATTGGGAGGAATGAAGCCCCCCTAATTAGCCCCGTCCTTTCTGCTGTCCTCTAGTCTATGCCTGCCTAGGGCAGAAAGGATCACAACAGTGAGCGAGTTAGTCGTGAAGATTGGCAGTCAATACCTTGCCCCTCCCCCATTCAAACCCACATACCTCATTCTACCTTTCAGTGGCGTCCTCGCCACTGCGACTATTCTCATTCCACTGTGCGCCCAGCACGACTTGCGGTTGCATCAAAGCCCTATTCTCCCAGGTAACCTGTACCCCAACCATCCCAGAAATGGTCTCTCGCCGAAAACCAGGGACATTTGAGTGCCCGCTTATGACAAAAGTCCCATCATGGGTTTCAGGCTGTGCCCCTCTCGGGTAAACGGAATTCCTCGCGACTGTGACTAGTCTCATTCTGCTGTGCCGCCAGCATGAGTTGCCGAGCAAGTTCTATGTTCCTAGGTCACTTGTCCCACCCATCCCAGCAACGGTCTCTCGCAGACATTTGGGTGACCGCTCATAACCAAAGTCCCAGCCCCGTACAAACACACATACCCTGTTCCGCCTTTCACCACCTTTCCCTCGCCACTGCCACTATTCTCATTTTGCTGCACGCCCAGCACGACTTGCCGACCAAGTTCTATGCTCCCAGGTCACTATTCCACCCATCCCAGCAACAGTCTCTCGCCAAAAAACACAGACATTTGGACGACCACTTACAACCAAAATCCCAGCCCCGTACAAACACACACACACACATACCCTGTTCTGCTTTTCACCACCTTTCCCTCGCCATTCTGGCGATTCTCATTCTGCCGTGTCCCCAGCATGACTTGTCAGCAGGTTCTATGCTCGCAGGTCATCCATACGACCCATCCCAGCAATGGTCTCTCGCCGAAAACCACAGACATTTGGGTGACCGCTCATAACCGAAGTCCCAGCCCCGTACAAACACACATACCTCGTTCTGCCTTTCACCACCTTTCACTCGCCACTGCGACTCTCTCTTTCAGTTGTGTCCCGAGCATGACTTCTTGTTGTGTCGAGCAGGTTATGCTCCCATGTCACCAATACCACCCATCCCAGCGACGGTCTCTCGCCGAAAACCACAAACACTTGGGCGACCACTCATAACCGAAGTCCCAGAGCCCCGTACAAACACACATACTTTGTTCCGCCTTTCACCACCTTTCCCTCGCCACTGCGACTATCTCTTCCAGTTGTCCCGAGCATGACTTGTCGTGGTGTCACGCAGGTTCTATGCTCCCATGTCACCCATACCACCTATCCCAGCAACGTTCTCTCGGCGATAGCCAGAGACATTTGGGTGACCACTTATGACGAAAGTCCCAGCATGGGGTTCCGGCTGCGTCCCCCTCGGGTAAACGAAATTGTGATCCCCGAAGAACACGTTACCCTGCACATCTCTAATATGTGGCTTCGGTCTCAACGAAAAGCTCGGGCTGGTCATTGGGCGATCCAAGGCATAGTCCATTACACCGTTTCCTACCATTTGCTGTTGATTGTACATCCTCCTTCCCGCCAACTCCATGGAGTGCATTTCCAATCCTCCTAATGCTGCTTCTGACTCCTCTGGAATGGCAAATGACGGCCCCGCAGTCTGGCCCACGGCCGTGGTCACCACAGATCCAGGTGTCCCGGGTCGCCAGATTGCTGTGCTTGCCTTTGTGAAAGCCGGTCGCAGCGAAGAAAAGTGGTTGAAGAAGAAAATGATGCATGTTATGTCATCATGAAATTCTCTCCTCAATCCACGAGGCGTCTTGATCAACTCGGAATATGTCAGACTGTGCTTCTTCGCCGCACGCTGCAAAGCAGTCTTGATTAAAAACCGCGCAATGTCCTGCATGCGCCAGCCAAGAAGAGTACAACCAGATTCACCAAACGCACTGATAACCACATACTCACACTAACACTTTTTCACTTACTTCTGGACGGAAACACGACCTGATGCATACAGGTTCGGCCGGAAATGCGGTCAGATACATTTGAGATAGTGCTAGTGTGAGTACGCCCTAAGCACACCGAAGTGCCAAGAACACTGCAACTACCAAAATCTCATCAAAACCGAAAAGCTAAATTAGTAAAACAGTACTAAAACTGACTTTCTTTTTTCTTTTTTTTCGTCTTCGTTTAACAAAATTGTGATGACCCGACCAAACACGGAATGAGACAGTTGATTTCTGAGTTTTGCTCATGGACTGAATGCCTTGCTGAGTTTCCCGCTTGCTACGAAGTTATCTAAGTCTGTGTGTGTACACGCTTGCTGGTCTGCATGTGTGTGTGTGTGTGCACGCTTGCTCGTCTGCATGTCTGTCTGAGTGCTGGTTGGCTTGAGTGTGTGTGTGACCCACAAGGGCACTTGTTCGTTCGTTGGGCCCTCAGGGCCGGTACTTACCTGTGGCCGTGACATTGCGGATTGCAGCGGGGTAAAGCATTCAAGTAGCAGGTAGGCCATTACCACACCCTGAAGAGGTAGATGTGCGGGTACTGGAGGTCGAGCAGAAGAAGACGAAAATGGCATTTTTAGAGGCCAATAGTTGTAGGCTAGGTGTAGGCGGGTACCAGTCCAACCAATCTGAGTCTAGGGCCTGTACGGGCAATATCAGAGTCTGCAATGATGTTTCCCTCCGGAAGGGAGGAGGTACCGGTTGCTTGGAAGGCCGAGCGGCCTGGAAGTCACTGCCCAAGAGGCAAGCAGGGCGCTATAGCTCCAGGCCAGGCGAAGAGCCCAGCCTCATTGTCGATGTGCAAGTTTGGTGACACACTGGTTGGAGCGCTGGCTGGAGCAGTGCTAGCAAGAGTAGCGCTGCTGGGGAAGGAGCAAGGACACGGAGGAGGAAGAAGAGCAGGAGGAAGGGGGAGCGCCAGAGGTACTTACCTGACTATGGTGGCAGCCATCTTCATCACCTTGGTGGGCGCTGCAGCAGGAAGGTCCCCGTTGGGGCAGAGCTACACCAAGAAGCTTTGAGGCAGAGTCAGGCACGGTGGCCTGAGCTAGAGCAGCCATAGCTGCTTTGGTTGTCCTTTGGGCATAAGGGCAAGACCTAGTAGTCCGCCATAGCCTCGGCCTATGAGAGTGAAGAGTGAGTGAGGTGGCCATGGCTATGGTGGACCTGAAGTGATACCTGCAGGAGAAGAGGGATTCAGACATTGATTCCGGTACAGCCATTCAACATTGTATTATTATTTCTTGTGTGAATGAGAGACGAGGAGATAAGGAGGAGGAGAGTGTTTGGCGAAGAAGAAGAGCTTTATCATTTGTCTATGCTGGTGTACATCATCTTCTTCTTCTTCTTACCCTCTCTCTCCTCTCAAGTTCATTCATTTCTTTCTGCAATTGGACAGCATTGTACTATCTGATAAATGTGTACTTCAAAATTGGCCAGGATCATAAGATTGGTTTCAGAGCGGATTCTTCTTGCTGGTGAGAGTTGACTTATCCATCCTAACCCTAACCTAAGTGGTAAGGGCGAACCACTTACGGTTAGGGTTGGTCCGAAGTGCGAAGTGGGGAAGTGTGGCTTGGGGATGTTGGCCCCACCTGGTTAGGTCATGCTACGTCGGCATTGAACCTGACCAGGTAGATTGAGAGTGAGTATGTGGTGGCGAGACACATCAAGAGGACTTCATGCGAAAAGTTGAGAGAGGCGACAGTGAGAGGCACTTGCACGTGGAATCTGACCTAAGGGAGACACTTGGTGACTTGAGGGCCTCCCTCAAGTAGGCAATCTTGAGGGAGGTAGCCATTCTGCATCTACGGACTGCAAGTTACTACTTTGTTCTTCAGCATCGGCGGGGGATCCGGCGTTGCACTTTGGTGTTGGAAGTGAGACCCTCCTACATGATAGGACACTAGTGTAGAGGTAGTGAATAGGGTTAGGAAGACCACATGAGGAAGGGGAGAGTCCGGGCCACTCAGGTAAGTGTCGTGCACCTAAGGGTTGCCCATGTATGTGTGCATGGTATTGTTTGTCCTGCTGGGGTACTTCTGGGTCTCTTTCCTACTCCTCTGAAGTCTTGGCTGTGTGCATTGGTGTGCGGACTACTTACTAACCTGATGGATGTAGAAATGAAGTATCTTGCTTGAAAAGCCATTTCTTTCTACAGTGCTTTGTCTTTTCATCAGTGCATGGATATAGTCTGTAGGTTCTCTCTTGAAGTTGAAATTCGTTTTTCAGTACGGTAGAGGCAGAAAGTAGGACCTTGAGGTACTCTCCTTGGTTGGGACTTGGTCGTGACCTACTTGGGACCCATTGGGACCCAATGGGAACGGGTCCAAACAAGAAGGGGCCCTTGGACCCAAATCTGTTGACGCAGTACAGCTCTCTGTTTTGTCATGGATACAATATTCTTCTTTTCTTTTAGAGCCCTCGCTGCCGAGGGGATCTCGCCTGAGATACTTTGTCAGACAGATGACACACAATCCAATGATTGACCTGCACCTTATACACCACTCAATTCTCCATTGCTGTATGATGTTACTTGTAGTCTGGTTTGATGTACTTTGACGGTGGCAGTTGGATTAGGCTCAAGGGGATCTTGTACTTGGTGTGACCGGACTTGAACGCGGAATCAGAACTCTCTTCTGAATATATTGCATTCTTTGATAGTTTTTTTTTTTTGGTTGCCCTCTAGTCCAAATATTTGCTGCTCCGGCTAGAAGTTTTATCTTCTTCTCTGTACTTTCAGTTTGTTTCTTTTGCTGAAATCCACTACATGCCCGTTGAGACGCGCGGACAAGAGAGAAGGGCGAGAGAAGTCGTGGCAACCGAAGGAGCTAGTTCTGACATGGCACCAGCTAAACTGTCTGATATGTTAAAGGCTCGCATGGATGCAGCGAGTGAGGCTGATAAACAGTTGTATGAGGCCCTCTATTAGAAAGGGTTGGCTGAGGAGGAAAAGACAGAAGAGGCTAAGTGGAAAACAGTCGTTGACGAACTTGAGGCTATTTTCAAAACCGTTCCAAATGTATCTGATGCAAACTTAAAAAAATATTTGGTTGTGTATGTACGTGCGCTAGTGAACTACCATTTGCTCAACGAACTCCCGAGTGTGAAATCTCAACTACTCGCGGAGATTAGCCAGATGTGTACTCAAATGGTTGAAATGGCCTAAGAGCATCGCGGTCAGCTGCAGCAAATGACAAGCATGCATCAGGCCCAAACCTCAAGTTCTCTTCCCCGTTCTACCTTTGCACCCCTCCACTCCTCTCCTTCTTCTCAGTCTTCTTCGTTGAGTTTGGTGATTCAGTCAGGACCTGCCACAATTGCAGTTCCCACTGCCGTTACAAGCAGCAGCGCAGGAAGTTCTGCCATTGACGCAACCCTGGGATCGGATCCAGCAGCAATAGCTGGACCCAGCTATGGCAGTCCATACATGGACAGGAAGGCGGTGATGATACCGTCTAGATATGATGGCAAGGAGGACGTAGAGTCCTGGATCAGCTCCATGAGAGCCTACTTCGAGGTACAGGGCACTCAAAGAGTGAACCGGTCCTTGATTCTGCGGACGAACGTTGGGTTTGTCGTAAGGGGTTTCCTTGAAGTCCAAGCCATGCAAGCTGGGTATTCCAAAATTAACTTATCCGAGTGGCTTAAAGTCACTTCGGCTACCACTCTCGAGGATATATTAGTAGCGCAACGTAAAGACCCGCATGCTGCAGCAAGAGTAAGGATAATATTGGATGAGCTTAAGCGCAACAAGTGGCAGGGCACCATGCACAAACTGTAATTGCATGTCAGCAAGCTCTGCACAACGCCAAGATTGGCAGGGATTTCTTTGGTTACACTGACTGGTTTTCCTTAATGAAGGATGTAGTTAGTCTGGAGGCAGGAGACCTTACCGCAACAAGCAACAAAAAGACCTTTGTTCGCGGGCTATTTCGTGGCAGCAATCACTTAGCTTTGCTTGACTTGCTGAAAGGGGAAGGGAAGGTCGAAGCAGATGACCCCACTCTTGGCAACGGCCAAGAACAGGACGCTGATACAGCCTGCTCTTCAACTCAAGAATCTGAAATAAACAATGATCTAATTGAGGCATTTTTTTTTGTACTTTTTTGTTGTTTTTTTTCGTGATTGTTCGCCAATTTCTTTGACTACGATATTCAAAATTTTTGGATTCATTTTTAAGATTGAGAACATTCTCAATTGACTATGAAAAACTTGATAAATTTTGTGCCTTTCAGTGTTGGACCGGCCGACGGTCGGTGGCCCTTGACTGGTCGGCTGTCGACCCGCCGACTGTTCGGCTGGTCGGCACCTACCGGTCGGGGGTCATCGACACCCGCACTTTTTCTTTTTTTTTTGGGGGGGTCCAGATGCCCTAATAACTCCACCCACACCCCCATAGCGGCCCCCAATACCCCCATACACGAACCCAACACCCCCAAACCGCCCCCAACACCCTTATTAAACCCCCCAATATCCCTTATATCACGCCTATACTCCCCCTATACTCTTCCTATACTCCAACCCATACCTGCGGCGTATCACATGCGCGCGAGCTCTGCACGTGCGGCGCATAATGCACACGCACGTGATGCGATGCACCCCAATAAGTAGGGTGAAAAAAATAAAAAATGGAGAGGCCTGGCTGAGGTAGCCAATGGTGCACCTTCCCACAGAAAAAAAAAATGGGCCCACATATTCCTTGTTGAATAGTTTTTCCCAGAGGACACCAACAGTGCATTTGCAAGGGTTCCGACATCTCAATAAAGGTTCAACAATTCTCATATGAGACAGGAGCAGGCCAGCAATATATGTTCTGGATCCAAAGTCAGGTCTGCTTTCCAACAGTTATGGGTTACGAGTTACAACTACTTACTACCGTAGCTCTCTCGTTCTTTTGTTTCGTTTTCCTACGAGCAGTGGCCCTAAGGGCCTTGCTCCACTCATCACTACTTGCACAAAAGACAAAACATATTGCGGCGTATGGTTCCATGTTCTAG
>BFEA01000007.1:1787229-1801088 GCA_003427395.1 Chara braunii | reverse complement strand
GTGGTCCAGAACCTTCCCCACGTGCAGCCCCTACCCCTGGTACTTGCTGACTGGACTGGCCTACAGGGACCTACGACCTTCTAGAGCCTACAGACCTACAGACAGAGACTCTAGGCCTCAGTCGACTCAGATAGAGACTTCTAGAACAGACCGTCCTAAGCCTAACGGCAACAGACCTAACTCCTAATCTACAGACCTAGGGATCTAGTCTCACACAGATCGCTGGGCCTATGTACAGGGTACAGGGGAGGTCTAGGGATCGAATCTCACTCAGTGCACAGGGTCAATGTACAAGGTACAGGGTAGGTCTAGGGATGGAATCTCACTCTGCACACAGGGCCAATGGACGACTGTACTTGAACAGGATCTGTTCTGTAGGTCGTACACTCTTCTGTACCAATGTACAGGGATTGGGCACAGGTCTAGGGATCAAATCTCTGTGTCTGCAAATGTCAGGTCTACTCGGTGAAACCATTTCAACTTCCTCAAAAAAAAAAAAAAGACAACAAAAGACAACAGGAGAACACACACAGAGGGCCTCGCTCCACTACCCACTTTCCATTTCCACAAATGACAAAGAATATGGCAGTGTATACTTCCATGTTCGAGCGGAAGATTCATTAACATTTTACACATTTGGGGAGTAGTGGAGCGAGGCCCAGAGAAGACAAGAAGAAGGGAGACTTGTGGTGGCTAGGGGTAAGGCATGGCATATGACCATGTAGACTGGGTCTTCCTTGACCTTTGCCTGGACAGAACGAACTTTGGGCCAATCTTCAGGCAATGGATTAACACCCTGCACCACTCATCAGCCACAAATATCACGATAAATGCGCATCTGTCTCCTCCATTCCAAGTGCAGAGATCAGTGAGGCAAGGGGATCCGATAGCCCCTCTACTCCTCATGATAGTCATGGAGGCCTTGGCCTCCATGATCAGAACCAACCCAGAAATAGAGAGAATAGATATCCCAGAATTGGGCCCCCATTTGGTCCCAATCACATCCCCCTTCGCTGACACCTCACAGTCCTCATCAAGCCATCCCCGCACAGTATGAGGGCGCTGGCAGATACAATACACCTGTTCTCCATTGCTGCAGATATGAAAGTCAACTGGGGGCTCAAAACCGAGGGCTGGTGGTCCCCTCCACATGGCAGGTGACCATCCTCCAGAAGAGTCCCCTCTCTCAACTGGAAACCAAAAGTAGAGGCCATACGAATATTGGGGGTAAGACTAATAACTGTTGGCCCCCCATCTGACCATGCGGCCAGGTTGGTGAAACTGCAATCCAAGCAATGGCCCAGATGGAAAGGGCTGCATACGTCGCTGGTAGGTAGAGCCCTAGCAATTAACAACGCGATTCTCTTCACCATCTGGTACAAGACAGCATTGTGGGCACTACCCCCCAAACAGTTGAATAAACTAGAACAGGCGATTACAGCCTACTTATGGCGAAATGAGCAACGACTGCAAGAATTGCAAGAAGCTGTTCCATTGGCATGGGTGAGAACGCTGAGGCAAGGGCCCGTTATACAAGTGGAGGATTGGGTGATTGAATCGGCTTCCCTCCTGGTGCCAATGGCTTTATATCAAGTGGCCGAAGAGCAGACGCTTTAGTCCTGCAAGCGGGATCTCATAGAACTTCAGGCATACGAACCGTCAGTCCCTGGAGCCAGACTTTCAAAACTAAACAAAAATGAAGATCTCGACTGCGAACTTCCAAAGGCAAGCCTCACTAGAGTGAGAGCCGTAGGGGACGACAAAGATGAGTGGTGGGCATATGAATCTGCGTCCCCTATATGTACACTCCCATTTGACCCTGCGGAGTGGCAATGGGGAGGCAGCAGACCGCTCCCGATTTGGAAGTTCACAGTAAAAGACTGTTATAGGAGGATCCATAAAGCCACCGATACGATACTATTCCTCAATCAAGATGTACAAGTCAGGAACAAAAAAGGACAACTCACCCCCGGAAGAAGGGTAAGGGGACATGAGCATAGGTAACTGCGATACGCAACAGTGGCGTAGTTTTCTTCTTTCAGTAAACGAGAAGGGGTTGCTGGCTGAGTGAATCGGAAGAAGCAGGACACAACTTAGAATCTGTGCCCAGTTCTCTTAGTAGCAGCCATGGGACTCACGTATAGTAGCACTTACCTTAGGCTGGCATGTAGGCAACCAACTGAGGCTGCTGTGTAGCTCTACCTGTAAAATTTCCTTCTTTGTAGGTGGTGGTCCTCGCAGCTTGCTGTCATTACAGTCACACATCTGTTCAAACAAACAACAATGTTCAGGGACGCTGGATCCGCTTTCCAGCAGGTGCTGCTACCCACTCCTCGGGAGTGCTAGCGGTGCTGTTATCAGCACCCCTAGCATCACCTCGGGGTTGTTTCTTTATAAAAAAAAAGAGTTCGTGTGTGCGAGAGTCCAGCTCACCTCGCGCGGATTGTCATGGACAATGCGAACGGCATCCTCATTCGGTAGCAACTCCCAGAGTCCATCCGATGCCAGAATGATGAATTCATCCTCTGGGGAAAGGATGCGTGCGGTAATGAGCGGACAAGAGGAGACCAATGGCGGGCGGAAAGGGTCTGTCACACGGAAGCGTGGAAATAAAGGCTCCCTATTGAACTCTCTGCTTTTCAAGTAGCAGTCCCCAAAAGAATGTGAGACCTGCATCCAAAAAGAGAAAAAAACATAAAATTCCACCACCAGGGTGCAAGGAGAAAACTTGTCAGCATGAGGAGAAAAAAGAAAAGAAGAAAGAAGAAAGAAAAAAAAAAAACATCATCAGCGTTTACCCCAATTCTTTTTTTTAAGTTTGTTCTTTTGTAACCCCCCCCCCCACTCTCCCCCCTTCCCCTTTTTCTTTTCTTCCCTCGAATTCTCGATATCTGACCGCAGATTACTCACTATGGTAGCAGGATGCTCATATCACCCCCTCTAGCACACCGGCACGGTTATTAAAAAAGAAAAAAGAAAAAAAAAAGATTACTCAATATGGTTGGTTTGATATCCATGAAAGGATTTTCTGTCTTCGATGTAAACAGAAAACTGTCTGAATAAATTTCAGTTTTTGTTCGCAATATTTTATGGAAACAAAAAAAGATTAGGAAGATCGAGGGCAGGAAACGAAGAATCCAAGTCCCGATATTGTTTCTGGGATGCAAGGAGACACTGGTTTGAACTTGATACCAGTTAACAAGGCATTGCACAAATCAAACTCTAACAAAACATCGCAAGAACAACATACGAACATTCACAGCATCCCCTTCAACAACAATTTCCTTCTCGACAACAGGTTATTTGAACTTATTCAGTGTTGTTTGTGAGGTTTCCCGTCCTCTGTTTGATCTTTCCTTGGAAAAAAAAAAAAACATAGAACCTTCACAAAGTTTGAGAGATGGGATGGGAATTAGATGAACTACGGCTTGAACAAGAGCATAATAAGCAGGTACAATTGTCGTCCAGATTCCAAAGTCTTTTTTTTTCTTTTTTCCTAAAAGTCAAAAAATTACCAGTGAAATCAGACTTGTCACAACTTGTTTTCAGCATGCACACAAACAGATGACGAATATGAACTGGCGCAACCACACCCACACAAAGCTCAGAGATAAGATCGTGGCCAGGAACGCAGATCATATTCAAACTTGTCCTGAATGGCTATGGCGCCCAGCGCCCGACAAAGATTCCCTCTCGATCATCTGTATCCACCAGCAACTTGTTTACAGGCACACACACACTCTTACACTTAGCCAGGATCACTGAGCCTAAAGAGGAGAATCCAGTCAACCCTACTATTGCCAAGTTGCTGGAAGAGTACGCAGAGTTGTCACAGGCTCCTTTAGGACTCGTACCGCGTCCAATCCAGCATCACATTGAGATAGAGCCTGGCAATAGAACTCCCAAAGGAGCAATCTATAGAATGTCTCCTAGAGAAGAGGAGTTGCGCAAGCATTTGGATGAGCTCCTCGAGAAGGGTTGGATTAGGCCCAATTCGTCACCTTTTGGAGCGCCTGTTCTATTTGTCCCCAATAAGGGGGGAGAGTTGAGAGTGTGTATTGACTACAAAAGTCTTAATGCTATTACAGTCAAGAATGCAGAACCACTGCCCCGTATAGATCTGTTAGACCGGGTGCAGGGCTGTAAGTACTTTACAAAGATAGATCTGAAATCAGGGTACCATCAGATTGAAGTTCACCCTGATGACCAGTATAAGATGACGTTCAGAACCAGATATGGGGATTAAGAGTTCATAGTGATGCCCTTTGGACTGACTAATGCACCGACCACTTTTCAACGTTGTATGAACGATTTGTTCAGATCGTGGTTAGATAAGTTTGTGGTAGTGTATTTAGATGATATTTTAGTCTTTAGTAAGACCCTCCAGGAGCATGAGGGTCATTTGAGGCTGATCTTGGAGAAATTGCGTGAGGCAAACTTCAAGGTCGATGCGAAGAAGTGCGAGTGGGCCAAGACCAAAATCTTGTACTTGGGCCACGTATTAGATGAGACGGTATAAAACTTGAGGACAACAAAATCGTAGCGATTAGGGGCTGGCCAACTCCCCGTACGGTGACAAAATTGTGATGTTCTTAGGATTGGCCAACTACAATAGAAAGTTCATTAGAAACTTTTCTACTGTCGCTGCTCCCCTTCGCAGACTGCTAAAGAAAGAAGCAATCTGGAAGTGGGACCAAGATTGTACCTCGACCCTCAGGAAGTTGAAACGGGCCCTAGTAGAGTATCCAGTCCTCAAGGTACTCAATATGTCCTTACCATTTGTCGTCACTATAGACGCGAGTCAATATGGTATTAGTGTCCTGTTACAGCAAGATGACGACAGTGGATAAAGACCCGTAGAGTTCAGGTCTGCTAGATTGCCTTCCGAGAAGGTCACATCCTCCACTTATAAGAGGGAGCTCTATGCTCTCAGGCAAGCAATAGATCACTGGAGACATTACTTGCTTGGGAGGCACTTTAAAGTCTATTCAGACCACAAGACACTGAGGTGTTAAAAACGCAAGATGACACCTAAACTTACTAGGTGGGCTGCTGAGATTGACCAGTTTAACTTTGAGCTTAAACTCGTTAAAGGAAAGTACAATGTCGTAGCAGATGCTCTGAGTAGGAGAGCTCATTACTTTGGAGCTATAGTTCACTACTTAGACATAGGGACTGATATACAACAAAAAGTGAGAAACGCATACGCTCAGGACCCTATCTATAGTCACCTCCTGAAAAAAGTTAAGGAGGCGATAGTGAACCTAATTCTTGCACCACGCACGGGTTACTGTTTGAGAAGACGGACGTCGTAGACAGACTGTGCGTCCCCAACAGTGAAGAGATCCGAAGTCAAGCCAAGTCATGGTTATCGTAGATCGTTTTAGCAAGTATGTTGTTTTCGTTCCTTTGCCCTCAGAGGCACGTATAGAGTTAGTTATAGAATTTTTTTTCGATTCCTGGGTAAGTGAACATGGTATTTCGCTATCTATAGTTAGTGATAGAGATACACGGTTTACCAGTAAGAACTGGTAGGAACTAATGAGAGTCTATAACTCTAAGTTGTTAATGTCATCTAGCCGTCATCCAGAGACTAACGGTCAGACTAAACAGATGAATAAGATGCAGCAACTACTCAGGATGTATATTAGACCCGACCAACTTCTAGCTGCTCTTTTTTAACCAATCGCGCGAACGCAAGAGCGCTGAGACAACAATGTGCTAAAGAACTATCTACTCCTGACACATGAAACAGGTGGGCCGTCTTGACACCACCTGAAGGGCTAGGAAACCTACACTCGTGCTCTCTCAAGTGCAGTGTGGCTCCTGCTGCCTCTCCCCAATCCATTCCTAAGACCATATCGAATGGGACGAGGAGAGTCAGGGAATGGAAGACTCTACCTTCCCATCTGCTTTTAGGCGAAAATATGCATGGAATCCCTCGACGTAATCCTCGATCCGCATCGTATGATTGTCGGCGAGGATACAGACTACAGGTCCTTCTTGCTTTTGGACAAGCTTTAACTTCTTCAGCGCTTTGCGACTACTATAACTACGGGTGGCCCCACTCTCTATAAGGGCCCCTACTCTAGCTCTAAAAAATTCTACATGTGCAATCAGTAGTTGTCCTTTATCTCGGCCCAGGCTGACATTCTCTCCTTCAAGCAGTCTCTGGACGGCTAACTAGACGCTAGCCAACAATCTCTGTCGTAGACATACGCGGAGTGGGAGTTTTTGTATGGCGCGCGAACTCATCTCCACGCAGTCTAGAGGTAAGGGCAATTGCTAGCCCTACCGCCGATTGCCTTTTGTTGCCTCAGAAGAAGCTCTCCGGGCACCTCTGTACCTCGGGCAAAATTTGATAACATGCCCGGGGTCACCGTAGAACACGCAATGAAACCTATCAATCCGGTTTTGCTAATCGGTTTGTTTGATGCCCAAGGTTTCCCAGGGTCGACCCTCATGCCAACCAGGGTGCCAACCACCCCGTCTGGGAGGTGATCGATCAAAATGAGGACGGTTTGTTAGGGGACCTTGACCCCTACCTCCTACTTGGCGGTTTCCTTTGCTGCGAACCCCCTAGCTGCCCTGTCCTCGACCACGAGAGGCCTGGCCACCTCGGCCTTGGCCTCTCTCCCTCCTCCTTGAGGCCTCCCTCCGGTTGCGACAACAACATAGGTACTCCCCTGACCTGCACTACTGTCTGCATCATCGAGGCCCCACTCTATATTGCTATAAGGGACCTCCTCTGCACCACCCCCCTCCATGGTCAGTATGAGGTGATCTTTGGCCTAGACTTGGCCAGAGATGGTGCCACTCTTCCACTTTTTACCCTTATCAAGATCCCTGTAGCAAAAGCAACAACATCCCTAGTCAATTGATCGTACGTCATTCCGAGTTGTTGCGTCCTCTCAAAGAAATGCCCTTACAGTTGCTCGGGCATCGCGCGGTAAAACAGTTGGACAAGTTGTGACTCTGTGACCCCGTGGTTAGGCACAACAACCAATTCATCCATAGCAGCCTTAAGAGCATGGGCGCTCCTCCACTGCCGTGTGTGAATGGTTTGGAGTTTGTCAGACGCCTTGAGTCCTCTACTGACGTCTGCAAATCGTTCTCCGAGAGCGGCAAGGAAATCACTCAAGTGAGTTACTGCAGAATAGGCGACCATATCGTTAGCAAAGCTAGTCGCTTTATCTTGCAAGTGCAGGTAAGACTTTACATTAGCCACCCAGTTATCAAAGTCTTCGCCCTTCTTTCCACTAAAGGGTTCAGGAAATCTGACCTTTACACGCTCACGACGCGATCGCCGCTCTTCTTCTTTGGGAACAACAATCTTGGCGCCCTCTATGGCGCCAGAGCTGCCCTCCATCACTGTGTGCAACTCCGTGCTCATGCGCAGCATCATCTCTTGTGCAAAGTCCTTAAAGCACAGCCGGATGGACTCGATAGCAAGAGCATCTCCCTTAGTATTCTTGACTTGGTCATGCTGGGCTTTCAGCATGGCAGCCGCAGTCTGGGTTAATGTGTCTAACTTTTGGTTAGTGTCTGCTTCTTCAAGCATATTTCCCAAACTCTCTTTTGCAGCCCTCAACTCCTTTTCTGCTTTCTCTACGCTTGTAACCTCCTTTTCTTCTCCCTTGCAAGACGCAACTTCCATTCCAGCAACTTCTCCTACTCCAACACCTTCTGCAATGGATTCTCTTCCGCTTCCAGCTCTTCTCTCCAATGCTTCCTTCTCTGCCCGGGGAATTAACAACTTCGCCTCCTGCTCTTCCCCAATTTCCAGTTTGGAAGCCCATTCTCCAATCATCCTTCCCACTTCTTCTTTCTCGGCTGAGGTGCCACTAGTCTCCCCTCTTTCTTTTGTGACCCCTCTTGCCATTCTTTCAATGGGGTCTTTGCCACCTCCTTTTCTTCTTCTTTCGCGACTGCTGCTATCTTTTCTTCTTGCTCTTTCAGCAGTTGCTTCATCTCTTCCTCCAATTCCCTCTTCTTTGGTGCCTGCTCCTCCAACAGAGCCAACTTCTTGGCCTCCTTCTGCAAGGCCGCCTTCTCCTTCTTCTCCTTTTGTTCTTGCAATATGGCGGCGACTCTCTCCTCCTGCTCTGCAATGTATGCAGTGGCCCGCCGCCCCGATTTGGTGGTAACGACCAAACTAACTGTGCTGCATAATCCCAGAGGAAAGAAGAGATGGTATAGGGCTCCCCACAAGGAGAAGCCCGTGAGCAACGCGAACATGGGGTTTTAATCCATGGTGTAAGACGCACAACTGACTGACAGTCCCACTCCTCACCACGTAGACTTACCCAACCACTGACTCTACACTACACTAGTACTAAGGTTGTCACTACAGGACTCTACTGCTGATCAGGAGGCCATTTAAGGACATCCCCCAAACTCCTCAGGAATTACTTAACGTCGCAAACAAAACGACGTGATCAGCAGAGCCCTCTCAAGACTTAGACAGCCGGATGCGCAGCCTACAACTCGGAATTCAGGCCTACCACACCACACTGAGCAACCTGTCGGTTTGTACCGGCCCTTGGAGTTCAGGCCTACCATGCCACACTTGGACAGCGCTTCCCCACGGCTCACACGCAGAATGAATCCATGACTTGACGATGCCTATTTATTTATACTTCGGATGGTCAGTGGTCTGGCCTCTTAACCTGGGCCCAAGATGTACACAGTCCCACATGGACTGCCCTTCGCCGACTGTACTAGGACTGCCCCTCGCTGACTCAGCTATGAACTGACTCCTACGACCTACGAAGAGTCAGTTAGACTAGTCTAGAAGGTCCTAGACTCGACCTTTAGGAACTGTAGCGGCTACGACCTAGACTTACCCTATCACTACTAAAACTAAGGTCTACGTGTAGACTTACCCTATCACTACTAAAACTAAGGTCTACGTGTCAAACATACAGGGTCAACGGGTACTGTACATGGAAAGGGGAACAGGTCTCGGGATCGAGACCTGGGTTCTGCATCTGTCGTGCGACAAAGGTGAAACCGTTTCAGAGCATAATAAGCAGGCACGATTGTCGTCCAAATTCCAAAGTCAATTTTTTTTTCTTTCCCAAATATAAAAAAATTACCACTGGTTACTGTTGGTTAAACTGAGCAGAGAGCGACAAAGTGCAAGGAAAATGAGCAAAAGCGAAATGATAGAACTCCCGATTGCAAAATCACAATGAAAGCCAGATAGTCGAATGCTGTCCAGAAAGCAGAAATGCACTGATATGACACTGATGGAGAAGCAAAGCAGCAAACTCAATTGTCAATGAAAGCATATACTCGCCTCCACCAACAATGCAATCGAAGCTCTTCCTCCTATTTGCGCTCAGTGCCCAGACTACGATCACAAAGCTACTCTATCCTAAACTACACAGTGACGAAGCAACCACTTGACGTTCGCAGCAACAACCAGAGTACATGCAAATGTCGACCATGCAGACCATCGCCAAGACCAGGTACGTGCCTTCACATCACCATCCTCATCTTTCACTCTCTCTCCCCCTCGTCTTCTTCACCCACGTCTCCCCTCACACGAAGACCACCACCGTTCCTCGCTAACCATGTCCAAGCACGAGCCCGACTATGGGGGCTGGGCTATGGCGCCGCTACTTGTAGTGTCGTGCTTCCTCGCGACCCCTAGCGCACAACAAGCAGCCCGCAAGCGCACGCTCCAGCAGCGTTGCCGCTTGGACAAGCAAGTGCCCGAATGCTCTCTGTGTAGCCCGACCCTTCCTAAATGGAAAGTGGTGAGGCTTGCTGCTTGCTGCGTGCCTCGTGGGACAAAGTTTCCAGTAGCTTCACTCTTGGCCAAAGTGTCTATGCCCAGGCCCATTCAGACAGTGGCTTGGGACCGATTTGGTTAGGCAACCCCAACCACCCAGGCGCACATGTGTGGTGTGTTCTGCGTTGTCTGCTTCCGGAAGAGCCTGGAAGACTCGCATGTGTTTTGCCAACTCTCATGCTATCAGACTCACTTTCACTTCCACTTCACATACATGTAAACAGATGGAGATTCACACTGGCGCCATCCTTCTTTTCCTCTCCCTCATAAGACGCAATTTTCCACTCTAACTTCTTCTCCTCCTCGATTGTCTGGCGTCTTAGGGGATCCTTTTCTGCCTCCCACTCCTTGATAACTGCTTCCTTCTCCTTTGCGGGTACATACAGCATGGCCTCTTCCTTTTCTCCCAGAGATAAATTAGCTACCCACTAAGAAATATTTTTCTCCATCCCTGAGTCCTCCTCCTTTGTGCCACTGGACTCACCCCTCTGCTCTGCGCCCCTTCTGAACAAGGGCTCTTCCTGTTCCTCCTCCTCTTCTACCTCTTCAATCTCTTCCTCATCTACTTCTTTCATCTTCTCTTCCTCCTCCTTCTGTAACCTCGCCATGTCTTCTTCCAACTTCTTCTTCGTCGCCTGCTCCTCTTGCACGACCAGCTTCTCGTTGTCTTCTGTGCAAGTACGCGGCACCTCCTTCCGCAGTGCAGCTATGGCAGACTCTTCTTCGATGGTGCACCTCGGCTATGGCGTCTGACTGGCGCACGACTCCTTCCCCGCTGACAACGACTATGGCGCGTTGGGTAACGAGAACCAGCTCCGATACCAATGCTATCAGACTCACTTTCACTTCCACTTCACATACATGTAAACAAATGGAGATTCACACTGGCGCAGGGCGCCCACTCAAAGCTTAGAGATATGGAAATCAAGGAGCGTGTCTGGACGCGGTTGGGTGGCGTATTTCACATGGGTTAAGGTCTTGGTGGAGAGGAGAATACTGTGGGAGGGAGAAAGGGGAGGTAGGTAGGGTTCCACGGCTGGAGGGGGAAGGCTACAAGGAAGAAGGGGGGAGGTGGGAGAAAGGTCTCCTAAAGGTGGGTGACGTCCGTAACGAGGACACCCCCTCATCTCTTTGGGCTACCTGCGAGGGGCGGCTGGCGGGTTCAGCGGCTTGGTCTCGCGATGTGGTTAGTATGCTGCGACGACAATCCTAGCTGCGGTCCTATCATCATCGTTCGGTCTATTGGGTTGGTTGAATGGTTGTCAATCACAGGCGGCCGAGTTGCTTGAGTTCCGATGAAGCGAGGCGGTGAGGTTTGGAGAGGGAGGGGGTGTATTTAGGGATGTCAAAGGTGAGTAGTGTTTTTCCTCTTCAGTTTGACCTTGACGAGATTCTTCACGAGGAGATTCTTGGATAGTGTTTGTCTGTCTTGACACCTATTAGGTAACCTAGAATATGCCTTGATTTGATATTCTTAAGCTGTCTTCGATCAATTTCCTAACTTGGTTTTTCAATTTCATCTCAATTAAAAGCTGCTTTCGATAGATTTTCTAATTTGGTATCTCAATTTCATCTTAATTATGTCTCCAAAGTATCTTCTCGAACTAGTTTCCTGCAAAATTCTTGATTCTATAGAATCGCGAGTCCAGTTTTGGAAATCTCAGATAGACTCTAAATTTTGGTATAACAATTTAAGTTCTATACGTGGGGTTCGATGGGCCTCCTAATTGTTTCTAATCTTCAAATCTCTAAAAGCTTTTGAAGTATTTTTCTATTTTAGAAAATTCACGTTTGTGACCCTTAACTTTTTTGTCTGACAAAATTTGCTTGATTCTTGTATGTCCCGAGTTCTTCGAAATTTCTCTAAATCTTCGAAGGTCATTTGGTGGGTAGGGATTCTGCACGGTGCAGAGGTGGATTGATGTCTTGGGTGGTAGGTCTTTAGAAGGGCGGGGTGGGGTGACAATCGTCGGTGCTGGAGCAGTGAGTTCACGCTCTGTAACCAGAGGAGCTTGAGACTATTGGAACTTGCTGAGGGAAGAAGGCATAACTACCCTGTTCAACGTAGCTGAAGCCGGGGTAGTGACCCTATAACCTTGGGGGGCTGTGCAGTTAAGTTGTCGAGGGAGGAAGACACTTCCTGTCCGTTAGAACAAGCTCGGTCGACACTGGGGCAGTCGGTGTTGCCCTGTTACCCTAGCGTAGGGGTATGAGATTGTGCGCGTTCTGGTACGAGGACTGAATGCCTGGGCATAAATCTTTCCTCTGCGATGTGGGAAGTGGATGGTGGGTGGTATTCTAGGTTTTCTAAATTTCTTTACCTATTACTACCTTTTTGTGAGTGGACTACTGCTATTCCTCTTCTTCGAACTATATGGTGGAGGAGGTCGGCTCGTCGAACGAAGACGAATAGTAGAAGTCTACTCTCAATCACTACGGGTTGGGTTAGGCTGTTTTGTCTACTGTTCGTATCTTCCGAGCTATGTGGTGGAGGAGGTCGGCTCGTCGGAAGATGATGAAGAGTAGGGGGCTGTGGGAAAGAGGGAGGGGTTTCTGAGGATTTTTGCGTAGGCTGTTCTCGGGGTAACAACCCTTATCTCGCAAACTATGTGGTGGAGGAGGTCGGCTCGTCGCGAGATGAAGAGGACTGTTGCATGCTGCTGCTCGTTGTGAGACCCTGTGAACTCGTCTTTCGCTGCTGCTCTCCATCTGGCGAACTATGTGGTGGAGGAGGTCGGCTCGTCGCTGGAAGAAGAAGGCAGTCGAGAGAGTTTGCAAGTAGATGGGTGGATATTACATGTCCTACTAGTGAGGGGGCTAGCTAGTAGGATAGGAATAGGGCACAGCTAAGTCTTGCTGGAGTGGGGTAGTATACGCAGGTCTTCTAAAAATTTCTTAAACTTTTCCAAAAAAACAAACAAACATTTTTCTAGTAGGTTCCAATGTTGCACACCCCGACGGTCGGCGACCCTTGACTGGTCGGCTGTCGACCCGCCGACCGATCGGCGGGTCGACACCTAGCAGTCGGGGATCATCGGCAACCCGCACTTTCTTGTTTTTTTGTTTTTGGGATCCAGAACCCCTAATAACCCCACCCACACCCCCATAGCGGCCCCCAATACCTGCATACACCAACCTAACACTCCCGAACCGCCCCAACATCCTTATTAAATCCCCCAATATCCCCTATATCACCCCTATACTCCGCCTATACTCCAACCCATACCTGCGGCATATCGCATGTGTGCGAGCTCCGCACGTGCGGCGCATAACGCACGTGTAAGCATGCACGCGCACGTGATGCGACGCACCCAATAAATAGGGTATTAAAAAAGATTTGGAGAAGGCTGGATGAGGTAGCCAATGGTGCACCTCCCCACAGAATAAAAAATAGGGCCCATGTATTCCTTGTTGAATAGTCGTTTTCACGGAGGACCCCACCAGTACATATGCAAGGGTCCCAACATCTCAAGAGATGTTCAACAAATTTTGTATGAAAGAGGAGCAGGCCAGCAATATATGTTCTGGATCTGAAGTCAGGTCTGCTTTCGAGAAGTTATGGGTTACAAGTTACAACTAGTTACTACCGTAGCCCGCTCTTTCTTTTGTTTCTTTTTCCTACGAGCACTGGCCCTAAGGGCCTTGCTCCACTCGTCACCAGCACAAAAGACAAAACATATGGCGGCGTATGGTTCCATGTTCTAGCAGAAGATTCATTCCTCTCTTCCTTTTGTTTCCTTTTCCTACGACAAGTGGCCCTAAGGGCCTTGCTTCACTCGTCACCACTTGCACAAAAGACAAAACATATGGCGGCGTACGGTTCCATGTTCTAGCAGAAGATTCATTCTAGTTTTGCACATTTATAGTGGAGGGAAGCCCTGAAAAGCACGTGGTGAGTTGGCCTGCTACTGCCCAGAAACTCTCGTGCTCAGTGGTCCCATAACTGCTGAAACACGGACCTTAAAGTGGATCAACAACATATATACTTGGCGTGCCATGACTTCAGCATGGCTATGACTACGACCTCGTTCATGGCAACGTGGCCCTTGCTGATTGTGTG
>BFEA01000007.1:1760243-1778334 GCA_003427395.1 Chara braunii | reverse complement strand
AGAGAGAGAGAGAGAGAGAGAGAGAGAGAGAGAGAGAGAGGAGCGATACAAGATTGGTTGTTGTGGCTCAAGGAAGAAGGTGGCGGCCCTAGCCGTCGAGCTCGGACACGGAGAGGAAGACGAAGGAGGAGACTAGAAGTGAGCGAGAAGATAAAGTTGGAAAGAAGGAAGAAAGTGCAGGAGGAAGAAGAGACGAAGGAGGAAAAAGAAACCGTAGCCGGGGGTGAAGGTGAATAGATGGAGGAGAGAGAGTCCATAGCCAAGGGTGAGGTGAAGAAAGGAGGAGGAAGGTGAAGGTTGGTGAAGGAGAAGGGGTCTTCAGCCATAGCCGAGATTACTGAAGTTGACCAAGGTGTTGAGCAGTATTGACTGAGGCGTTGACCAAGACGTTGACCATCATTGACCACAATGTTGACCAGAATTGACCAAGGCCGTTGACCAAAGTTTGACCAAGCTGGAGTTGGTATAATTTCACCAAGCCTTCAGCCTATCCCCTCACCCTATGGATGTGCACTCACCCCGCGGTACTTGCTAAGCCTGTCTGTCTCTTCTTTCTGCATTGGGTCTCTTCTGTCCAAGTGATAGGAACTCCGATGTGGTCATAGAGCTGTGTTGACCAAACCCACACGGGCTGAGTAGGGCTGCTGTCCATGTTTGGCGACTGACAGGTCCCGGAGGACTAACCCTCCCAAGGACCGGTACAGACCGGCGGGCTGCTCAGTGTGGCATGTTTGGCCCAAAATCTGAGCTGTGGGCTGCACAACCGGCTGTCTAAGTCTTGAGAGGACTTGCTGATCACGTCGTCCTATCTGCGACGTTAAAGAATTCATGAGTTGTGGGGGATCTCCTTAGAAGGCCTCCTAATCAGCGGTGAAGTCCTGTAGTGACAGCCATAGCCATATGTCTAGGCTAGAGACCCTGGTTCTGAACCGGAGTGAAAGCCAGGTGGGTTGACCGCAGGTGCAGGGCATCTGGGTCGAGGATTGTAAAGGACAGTGGTGGCGAAAGCTTCTATCGGTTGTGGTAACCTGTGGTCCATAGAAAGTCAGTCAGTTAGTTAGATAGTCAGTGGGTGGAAGTCTAAGTGGTGAGGAGTGGAACTGTCACTTAATTGTGCACCTTTCACCATGGTGGACCTGCGAAGCGGTACGAGCACCACCCTGTATACTAAGGCTCGGGAAGAGCAAGCCGCCACCTTGTTAACAGAGAGAAAAGAGAAGGAGGCGAAGAGAGAGTTGATTAAGCAGGCCAAGAAGCTGGCCTTATTGGAGGAGCAGAAAGTGAAGAAGAAGAAGCTGGAGAAGGAGATGGAGAAGTTGAAGGAAGAAGAAGAAGAAAGGTTGAAGGTAGTAGAGGAAGAAGAAGAAGTGGAGGAAGAAGTCCCATTGGAAAGAAATGTAAAAAGGGAAAGAGGGGAATCGAGCGGCACGAATAAGAAAGATCAATGGATGGAGAAGAAAGTTTCAGAGTGGGTTGCCAATTTGTCCTTGGGAGAAGAAGAAGAGGCGATGTTGTATGTCCCCAGGGCAGAACAAGAGGCGGCGATAAGGGAGCTGGAGGCAAATGAAAATCCTTTACATTGTCAGACAATAGAAAAAGAAAAAAAGTTGGAGTGGAAGTTGCACCTCACAAGAGAAAGGAGGCAACGACTGGAGGCAACAAATAAGATGGAAAAAAAATTGAGGGTGGTAGATGAGCAGAGAAGACAAATGGAAAGCCAGGCGGATCTCCACGGAAAGATGGAAATCATGGATAGGAATATAGAACTTTTGGCAAAGGCCCAACAAGAACAATATCAGTTCGTGAGGGACCAAGATATGGCCTTACAGTCCATACACATGAGATTTAGACAGTTTGCACGAGAAATGATGATGCACGTGGGCACAAAGATGAAGGCTAGGATAGAAAACACGGAGCGATTCTGCACAAGCGCCATAGAAGGCGTGAAGCTTGCTGCTCCAAAGGAGGAGGAAGCACGTCCCCGTAGAGAGCCCGTGAAAGTGAAGTTCCCTGACTCCTACAATGGGAAGAAAGGGGAGAACTTCGACAATTGGGAGGCGAACGTCAATTCTTTCGTTCACCTCCAAAAGATCTTGCACGAGGAGCAAGTCCTCATTGCCTTCCATCCCCTCAAAGATGAGGCATCTAGCTGCGCTAGGTCCCTCGCCCACGCCGCTAAATGCGAAAATGATATGGCAGCATATTCCATCATCAACCCCCTGAGCGAATTTTTTAAGTTGCTTCGCGAAAGATTCGCTGATGCCACTCAAGGCCTTAGGGCCTCTGACAAACTGCAAACCATCCACTCCCGTCAGTGGAAGAGGGCCAGGGCACTCAAGGGAGTTGTGGACGAATGGGTTGCCGTCCCTGGGCATGGGGTCACGGAGACCCAATTAGTTCAATTGTTCTTTCGTGCCATGCCCAATGCTTTGCACGGGTACTTCTTCGAGATGAGTAAACAACCCACCATGACCTACGATACACTGAGTAGGGAGGTGGTGACTTCTGAAGCCCAGTCCATGCCAGCATCAACTTTCTGGCACAAAGACTTGGACAAGGGGCAGAATTGAAAGGTCGTACCATCTCTGGCCAAGTCAGGGCCAAGGATCATTTGATCCTTACATTAGATGAAGGTGGTATGGAAGAGGTCCCCTACAGTCAAATAAAGTGGGGCCTAGAAGAAGAGGACAATGGCAATAGTCAGGGGAGGACTTATGCTACTGTCACGGTTGGAGGAAGGCCGCAAGGAAGAGGGAGAGGTCGAGGCCAAGGGGGCCGGGCCTCTGGTGGTCGAGGAGAGGGCGATCAGGGGGTTGGCAGCAGAGGAAACCGCCAAGAGGGAGGTAGGGGTCAAGGTCCCCCGCAAAACCATCCTCGTTACAATCGATCACCTTCCAGGAGGGGTGAATGGCACTCTGGCCTGCCGCAAGGCAGACCCTGGGAAGCGTTGGGTTTAGAACAGACTGTGTGGCAAAGAAGAATAGATGCGGACCAGTGCATCTGCTTCGGTGATCCAGGGCACATAATCAAATACTACCCAAAATATAGAGATGCCCGACGAGCTGTTGCAGAGGCAGCAAAAGGCAACTGTCGGTAGGGGTTGCAATTGCCCCTACCCCTAGGCCATGTGGAGAAGAGTATGCGGACCATAGAGAAACTCCCAAACCACATGTGTCTATGGCAGAGGTTGTTGGCCAGTGCCTAGGTAGTTGTCCAGAGACTGCTTGCGTTAGAGTCTCTCTAGGCACTTCCCTCACAGGTCTGGCAGAAGAGTTGAAAGACAGGATGCCAGCCTAAGCCAAGATGAAGAAAGATGGAAAGGGACAACTAGTGTTGGTAGATGTAGAGGTTTTAGAGGCAGGGTAGGGGCCCTTATAGACAGTGGGGCCACCCAAAGCTACATTAACCGCAAGCCTCTGCAGAAGCTGAAGTTGAACTTGAAAGTCCAAAAGTTAGAAGAACCTATATTCAGTATCCTCGTAGACAATCGCACCATGCGAATCACGGATTACGTCGAGGGAGTCCAAACATATTTCCGCCTAGAGAAAGATGGGAAGGTAGAGAGAGTTCTCCATTCCCTGACTCTCCTCGTAGAGGACAATCTCCCATTCGATATGGTCCTAGGAATGGACTGGGGAGAGGCAGCAGGAGCCACACTCCATTTGAGAGAGCAAGAGTGTAGACTCCCTACTCCATCAGGTGAAGTTAAGACTGCTCGCTTAGACAACTCCCTAGCACATTGCAGCCTCAACGTTCCTGCATTCACAAGGTTAGTGAAGGAGCAACAGCTAGAAGAACACGTCTTTGTGGCTTATGCCAGGCCAGTTACTGAGCCTAGAGAGGAGGAACCAATTGACCCTCGCATTGCCAAGTTGCTGGATGAGTATGCAGATTTGTCTGAGCCACCTACAGGAGTAGTGTCGCGGCCAATCCAACATCACATTGAGATAGAGCATGGCAATAGCACTCCTAAGGGAGCTGTGTATAGAATCTCCCTAAGGGAGTAAGAGGAGTTGCACAAGCAATTAGATAACTCCTCGAGAAGGGTTGGATTAGGCCCAGTTCGTCTCTGTTTGGAGCGCTTGTCCTGTTCGTCCCCAAGAAGGAGGGAGAGTTACGAATGTGCATTGACTATAAGGGTCTTAACACCGTCACAGTGAAGAATGCAGAACCACTGCCCCGGATAGATGATCTGTTGGATCGGGTATAGGGTTGCAAGTATTTCTCCAAAATAGACTTGAAGTCAGGCTATCATTAGATAGAGGTTCATCCTGATGATCAGTACAAGACGACGTTCAGGACTAGATACGAGCACTACGAGTTTACATTGATGCCCTTTGGAGTAACCAACGCACCAGCCACATTTTAGCGCTGCATGAACGATTGGTTTAGGTTGTGGTTCGATAGATTTGTGATTGTGTACCCAAATGATATTCTAGTGTTTAGCAAGACCCTCCAGGAGCACGAGGCTCATCTGAGGCAGGTCTTGGAGAAGCTAAGGGAAGCTAACTTCAAGACCAACGCGAAGAAGTGTGAGTGGGCCAAGACGCAAGTTTTGTACTTGGGCCATGTTTTAGATGAAGAGGCATAAAACTTGAGGACAGCAAGATAGCAGCGATTAGAGACTGACCGACTCCCCGCACATTGACAGAGTTGCGATCGTTCCTAGGGTTGGCTAATTACTACAGGAAATTCGTGAGGAACTTCTCTGCCATCGTTGCCCCCCTTCGTAGATTGCTAAAGAAGGAAGCGATCTGGAAGTGGGACCAAGATTGTACATCGGCCCTGAAGAAGTTGAAGCGGGCTTTGATAGAATACACAGTCGTCAAGGTAGCTGATCCATCCTTACCCTTTGGTGTCACCACTGATGCTAGTCAGTATGGTGTAGGTGTTGTTCTACAGCAAGATGATGGCAATGGGTATAGACCCGTAGAGTTCATGTCCGCTAGGATGCCTTAAGAGAAGGTAGCGACATCAACCTATGAGAGGGAACTCTACGCTCTCAGGCAAGCTTTAGACCACTGGAAGCATTGCTTGCTTGGGAGGCACTTCAAAGTCTATTCCAACCACGAAACATTGAGGTGGATGAAGACGCAGGCCAAGATGACACCTAAGCTTACTAGGTGGGCTGCTGATATAAATCAGTTTGACTTTGAGCTCAAGCCAGACAAAGGAAAGTATAATGTAGTTGCGGACGATCTAAGTAGGAGAGCCAATTACTTTGGAGCGATAGTACACTATCCAGACATGGGAATAGACCTGCAACTGAAAGTCAAAGAGGCGTATGCACAGGACCCTATTTATAGCAACCTCCTCAAGAGAGTTAAGAAGTCCCCAGAATCTGAACCAGATTACCGCACTACAGATGGGTTGTTATTCCAGAAGACTAACGTAGCTGATCGACTATGCATTCCCAACAGTGAGGAGATGCGTAGTTTGATCCTAGGGGAATGCCACGACACAGAGGGACACTTCGGTTGGCAAAAGACACTAGCCAACCTCGTTCACGCATATACATGACCTGCCATGAAGGATGACTGCATAAAGTACGTGCGCAATTGTAAAGCATGCCAGAGGAATAAGACCACGACGTGAACCCCTCTTGGTCTTCTCAGACCCTTGCCTATTCTCGCAGGACTCGAAGATTTTGTGTCCATCGATTTCATGGTTGCTGGGGTCAAGAAAAGGCATGGCAATACCCAAGTCATGGTCATAATTGATAGGATTAGTAAGTATGCAGTTTTTGTTCCTTTGCCTTCAGAGGCACTCACATATCTAGAAATATAGAATTTTTTTTATCATTGGGTCAGTGAACATGGTCTACCGCTGTCCATAGTTAGTGATAGAGATACCAGGTTCACTAGTCAAAACTGGCAGGAGCTGATGGGAGTCTATAACTCTTAAGTTGTTAATGTCATATGGTCATCATCCAGAGACCAACAGTCAGACAGAACAGATGAACAAGATCCTGCAACAAGTTCTCAGAATGTACATTAGACCCGATCAAGTCAATTGGGATAAGATGCTCCCAAAGGTAGCTAGTGCATACAACAACAACATGCATTTAGCAACCTGTCGAACTCCCAACGAACTGCATAAGTCCTTTAGACCGAGTAGACAGTTTGAGGGAACCGGGATCAGATCCAGAGGCTACCGCCCGATACTGGGGAGTTTGCACTACAACATGAGAAAGAGATTGCTACCGTACTAGAGAACCGCTGAAAGACCCAACAAAAAATGATAGAGCAAGCCAACACACACCTTCGCCCGTCGCAGTTTCAGGCAGGCGACCTAGTCTGGGTCAAGTCGAAAGAGTTTGCTCCTGAGGAGAACATCTCATAAAAACTGTTACCTGCTTACAAAGGAAGTGGCCAGTCCTAGAACTCAAGGGCGGAGAGGATGGACCGTCCTACACAATAGAGATTCCAGCACACCTCCACACCTACCCAGTTTTTCATGCATCAAAGTTGTTGCCTTGTACTAGGAGTCAACAGTTCCCATCGTGGAGGTCCATGATCACTCCGGATATGGATGGAAGGTATGACATTGATCACATAGTAGGTGAGGATGTATTCAAAACAGGAGGTAGAGGTCATCCACATAAATAGTACAAAGTCAGATTTTCTTATCAAGAACCGGAAGATGGCCACTAGTTTAACCGAAGCGAACTTCTAGAGACTGCTCCCCACGTAATCCGCGCCTATGAGAGAGATAAGAAAGGTAAAAGTTCGGCCTTCGACTGTAGTATTCTCGAAGGACCTCGAATTTAGGCCGGCGGGAGTGAAACGGTTTTCACCTTCGTGGTAGCAGATGCAGATCCCAGGGCTCGATCCCTAGACCTGGCCCAAATCCGTGTACAGTTTGCCCCATCTAGGTTTGAACTTGTGACCTGCCGCTAAAGTTGTTTGTTTAAGGTTGTTGTACCTACGAGAGTTGAGTAGGTTCGAGCTGCTTACCTGTAGGGTAGGAGTCATAGTTTATGTCTGGTCGTAGCTGCTGTGGGTCTGAAGGGTCAACCTTAGTCGTAGCTGCTACAGTACCGAAAGGGCAAGTAGGAAGGTCTAGAGTCTTCCAGGACTGGCCCTTCGAGAGTCTTGGAAGCAGTCCGTAGGCAAGTGGGCAAGTGGGCAAACTTACCAGGTCCAGTCAATGGTACCCAGTCCCAGTCGCACCTTGTCAAGTCAGCAAGTACCATGTGCAACTGTGTACACCCTAGGCCCAGTGGAAAGCAACAGGCCAGCGACCAACCGAAGTATAAATCAAGAGGCAGCATCCAATTATTGATTCATTCAGACTGTGAGCCTTGCGGAAGAGCTGCCTGAGCAACTTGTGCAAGGAGTTTTGCAGGTGCCCGTGGAAGAAGTGGGCTGAGAGGGAGACGAAGCGGCCATGGCCGCTAGTTAGTGGTAGAGTTAGCCAACAGCCATAGCTGCGCTACATTAGAGATAGGCTTTTTTTTTTTTTTTTTTGACAAATGCTCTAGTCTATTCGTGGGGAGCAGCAAATCCTAGGAACCGGGCCCAGCGTCCCATATAGAGTTGCACAAGTCATTTGAGATGCCGGGGCCATTACCCGGCTTCGGCTGAGAATCAATCTGAGAACTATGGAAGAAATTCAAGAGAATTAAAGGAGAGGTTAAAAAACTATGAATGACTACTCACCTCTTTTCGAATGCTCAAAACCCCTAGACTCCCAAACAAAACTCTCTAAAACTGTCCAACACTGTCTTATTCCGTGTCGAGCTCTCCCAGGCCTCACACCCCCACCTCGCTAGGTTACAGATCAACACGACTCGCCTCAGCTCTACAGTGTGTTTGTGTATGTGTGCAGTGAGTTGTGTGCGTGTTGGGACATCAAGGGAGATCCAGAGTAGTGTGCGTGTGAACAGTTGCTGAGGATACAGTAAGGAAGGGTGTTGTGAGGGCACACAGGCGCCATAGCCATTCGAAGCAAGTCTAATCTGAACTGTGTTCTTGGCCATGATATCTCTGAGCTTTGTGTGGGCGCTTGTCGCCAGTGTGATTTCCATCTTTTTTCATGCATGCTGAGTAAGAAAGAAGACGAGTCTGATTGCAAAACGCACTGCGCACCCGAAAAAGAAAGAAGCGGTGCGGGCCTTCTTTTCTCTGGTGTCGCCAGCCATTTTTCTCTAGTAGGTCGGCCCCCGAAATTTGTGGTTGCACGCACGCCGCATCGCAGAAAAATGGCTTGGAAATGTACTGGTGATTTAACATGGGCCTTTATAAGGGAATGCAACAAAAATTGACAATAGAAAAGGATGATATATATGTGTATATATATGTATCGTCACAATCAGAACTGGCCGGTAAACCGTAGGCAGAGAGAGAGAAGAGGACAACAAACGAGGGACTGTGACAAACTGTTTCGTCAGAGTTTCACCGACTCATCAGGAGGCTGAACCCTCAACAGTCTGCAGAATCCCCTCACTGATTACACTGTAAATGATAATCTACCTTAACCAATATCAAAGTAGACTATCACTCACCCACNCCCTCAACAGTCTGCAGAATCCCCTCACTGATTACACTGTAAATGATAATCTACCTTAACCAATATCAAAGTAGACTATCACTCACCCACACCAGATGGAAAACTCTACAGACTGTCGGTTCACACCCCATCACAAGCCAACAAAACATCCACGAATATATATCGATATATATATATATATTGTCACATATATAGAAAATGACGGTGCAATGAACCCAGTCTATTAGATACTCAGTAGTCGTCAATCTACCGTAGTTTCCATATCTGCATGAAAATCTCCAGATCGTGAAGTGATATCTCAAATAGTAACTCATTATCAAAAAGAGAAGAGAGTGGAGGGAGAATAGACAAAGGAGAGGAAGAGAGATCACACAGTAATAAACCCTTCAGATCCCTCTCCTTCTTCGGGCTTTTTTCCACACCACATCATCAATGATAACAAGTATATTCTTGATCACGCTCAATAGTGCCATGTGGCACTTTATCTCATGAAGACTCCGAAGACACAACAAATTTCCAGTGACGACGTCAACCGTAGGTGAGTACCCGATTCCCTACATCCACAGATCCAGATCTTCCTCCTCCTCGCAACCAATCACCTCATGTAGACAGCGTGGACAATGCCACATCAGCAATCGAAACAGGTGGCATTCACCACATCATCAATGTAGACCAGTAGCAGCGCCTCGGAAACCAGAGGCGACGCCACGTCAGCATGCCACATAGACCAGAGGCAGCGCCACATATATCAGAGGCAGCGCCATGTCAGCATGCCACGTAGACCAGAGGCAGCGCCACATACACCAGAGGGAGCACCACGTCAGCATGCCACGCCAGCATAGCCTGGCGCACTAAGAAAGCGTCAGCATGCTGCCTCCACCTCGTATTGTCGCCCGCAGCGCCTGTGCACAACCAGCATGTAGCCAACATCTAGCCAAAGTCGAGCCAACGTCAAAGCAGCATAGCAAGACTGGATGCCTTGACTTCCTCGAGGCCAGCCTTAAGTAGTAGTCAGCGAGGTTGTCTGGCCTCGGTGCATTTCCCCTCAGTCGTCGAGATTGACTCACAACTGAAAGCCCGGATTGTACAGTTGCAGACTTCTCCCTTGGACCTGATGTTGTCTGGGTACCTGCGTACAAACAACTCTGTGTGCTTGACCTGCGGCCTGGGCTAGGTACCTTTGGACTTTGACTTTGTCTGGGTACCTGCGTACAAACAACTCTGTGTGCTTGACCTGCGTACAAACAACTCTGTGTGCACGCCCAGGCCCTGAATTCGTGAAGGGTATTTTCTGCCCTGGTCCAGCCTGGGCTGAGGGCGGCCAAGTAGGCCTTTTGATGACCCTCAGTTCCACAAGACATATGGCATGGGTTATTGCATTCTTGCCGTCCCAGTTTTCGAGTTTCATCGCAGAAATTACATCAATTCCCAGTTAACCCACGTTCATATGCAGCAACAATATCAGGAGCAGTGGGTAGAAGTTCTTTCCTACTAAACCATCTAGCTTCAGATGGAGGTTGGGACTTGAACGTTACCTTGTACTGCTTCTAAGGTAGCCGTCTGCCACCTGTAGAGAGATAGCCATGCTCCAATATTTTCTCAACTACATAGCCTCCATTCATAGAGGGTGGAATCATAGATGGCCTATTTGGAAAATCATCACTTTCTACATAAGGTAGCAATTTAGACGCATGGAAGACAGGGTATATCCTGAGGTGTGGAGGTATATCTACACGATAGGAAGGTCCATCTTCTCTTCCAATTACTTTGAGAACTTACCCGGGCCCATAGTAAACAGGTAGCAGTTTCTAAGACACGTTCTCTTCCAAGGAAAATTCTTTAGACTTAACCCAGACAAAGTCCCCTTCTTGGAATTGTGAAGGACGACGATGTTTATTAAGCTTGTTCAATCATTTGCAACTGGTTTTTTGTATGTTTTCCTTTACCTTCTTAATATCTTCTTCATATAGAACTGCGCGTACCTGGGGGTAGCCTCTGAATATGATCCCTTGTTAAAGCATCAATGAGACGTCTAGGCTTCTAACCTTTGTGCAGTGCGTTAGGTATTCTACCTGTGACAATATGTATACTGTTGTTATATGCACTGACAATTTTAGGCAAGTTCTCATCCCAGTCAATCTGATATGGACGGACATACATTTGCAAAAGTTGCTGACAGAGACGATTCATTTGCTCAGTTTGGCCATTCGTTTCAGGATGTCTGTCTGGCGACATGGTCAACCTGGTTCCATAGACTTCCATCAACTTTTGCAATTGTAGACCGGTGAACTGAACATCTCTATCTAATACAATGGTTTTGAGAAATCCATACTTAGAGACCCATCGCATTTGAAACTTTTGTATGACTAGTTCGGTTCCAGCTTCGGCGGGCAAAGGAATGAACATAGCATACTTCGACAATCTATCGACGATTACCATTACCTGACTATTGTCGTTTCGACTCTTAGTGAGGCTCATAAAATCAATTGAGATAGACTCACCTGACTCACTTGGAATAGGCAGTGATCGTAATAGTCCCATCGAATTCTCATGTGAGGGTTTGTTCCTTTGACAGACAAGACAAGTCCGCACATACGTAAATACATCTTTCTTCATTCCTTTCCACTCAAAACGTTCTCGCACATCAACATACGTCTTCTTAAAACCAAGGTGACCTTTCGCATCATGACATTCCCCAATGATTAAGCTCTTGAGGTTCTAGGTGAGGAACACACAATCGTTCTTCGGTTTTATTCAGTAAGAAGAATAAGCCATCAGTCATTTGATATTCTGAGGGTTCTTTCGTAGAGTTCCAATGATAGGACTCCAAATAGGATCAACTCCCATATCTTTGGCGGATCTGTTCTTCCAGTTCATTTCCACTATCGAGATAAGAGACAATAGTTCCAAAAAAATCTGCATGCGTGGACAAAGCATTCTCAACTACGTTAGACTTACCTTTGATGGTTTTCACCTCAAAGTCAAATGTGTCAAGGAATGCGGACCACCTTACCAACTTGTCGGAGAGTTTAGGTTGTCTTGATCCACTTAGAGTGATCAGAGTAGACAGTGAAATGACTTCCTAACAGTGTTTCCACGTATCTAGTGCAACTACTAAGGCATACAGTTCCCTTTCATATGTAGAGTTGGCTACTTTTGTGACGGAAGTCTTCTCGACATAAACTCAACATGTCTATATCCTTTACCGTCATCCTGCTGTAGCATAACCCCAATCCCATACTGACTTGCGTCAATCGTGACAATGAAAGGAAGCGAAGGGTCAACCACCTTTAGGACAGGGTAGTGAGTCAGAGTATGTTTTAACTTTCGAAATGATGACTCACAGTCTTTGTCCCACAACCAAGGTTTTTCCTTTTTCAATTGTCTCCTCATAGGAGCGGCTATCAAAGAGAAGTTTCTAACGAACTTCCTATAATAGCTAGCTAGTCCTAAGAAAGACCTTAGTTCAGTTATAATCTTAGGTTGTGGTCAATCTCTGATTGCTGTAATCTTCTTTTCTTCAGGGCTTAGTCCTTCCTAGTTTACTATATGCCCTAAGTACAAAAACTCGGACTTCTTCGGATTCAGTTTGAAGTTGCCCTCGCGCAACTTCTGCAAGACCATTCGTAGGTGTTTTTCATGATCCTCTAATGTTTTGCTATACACTACAATGTCATCGAGATAGACTGTTACGAATTGGTCACGCCATTAACAGAATAACTCATTCATTGATCTTTGAAAGGTTGCAGGCGCATTGGTCAGACCGAAAGGTATAACCAGGAACTCGTAGTGACCATACCTCGTTTGGAAAGTCGTCTTGTGTTGATCCTCAGGAGCCACCTCAATCTGGTGATACCCTTATTTGAGATAGATCTTACTGAAGTATCTACACCCCTGCAACTGATCCAATAGATCGTCAATGCGCGGAAGAGGTTCCGCGTTTTTTATCGTGACGAAATTCAGCCCACGATAATCAATACATAAACGAAGTTCACCTTCCTTTTTGGGCACGAATAAGACAGGCGCACCATAAGGAGATGAGCTAGGGCGAATCCATCCTTTATCAGTAAATTCTTGCAGTTGCTTCCTCAGTTCCTCAAGTTCCCTAGGAGACATTCGGTAGATGGGACCCTTGGGAATCTTGCTTCCGAGAATGATCTCGATGGTGTGTTTGATAACACGCTCAGTAATTCCCGTCGGCCCAGTCTGCAAGTCCTTGTACTCATCAAAAAATTTCTCGATAGAAGGTGGATAGGATGAAGAACATTCACCAACTCGCTAAGCAAGCACCATCGTCCTGATCCAACTTCTTCTTTACTACCATTGATCGAAAAGTTGGGTAACTCGTACAACAGAAAGACAGAGTAGAGTCAAAGTCAGACTTATGATACAACTTTATCGCACACAATTCGGACTTTTCGTCCTTGAGTTCGACAATTTTATCTTTGAACTTAACTTCTGGGTCAGCTTCCTCATGCCAATCCATACCCAAAATTAAGTCAAAGGGTAAATTCTTCTCAATTAGGAAGGATATCTCGTGTAGAATCTTCTTACCTTCCTTTGTCCTAAAATAACACTTGACACGATCGACGTATTGAGAGACAGTGATCGTGCTCTTGTCAATCAGTATAAACGTAATAGGTCTAGGTAAATCTTTTACCTTCATTCCCAGATGCAACTTACGAATTGCCTTCTCTGAGATATAAGACCGTGTCGATCCCGGATCTAACAAGGCACCTACTCGTGTGTGCGCAATCTCAATATCCGCGATCATCAACTCACCCTTAGACTTCGCTTTTTGCGCCCACAAGCTCTATAGTGCTATCAGTTTATTGTTGAGCTCGTCAAGGGAATCGTCCAGTGAGACTGGACATAGTACTATGTCAGGGTGGTTTGGACGACAAGCAGAAGAAGAGTCATCCTCTTCCTTGAGAGTCGAAAGGATAGAAGGGGTTATAGGCGCCTTTCCTTTGTCTTTGTCTAATCCCTTCAACTCAGTAGGAGCAGATGTTACTCCTACTGGCTGATCGTTTTTGGGTTATGAATAAGCGGGCACTAGGCTATCACGTGCCCCATGGTGCCACACTTGAGGCACTGGCGATTGTCCATTTTGGACTATCATTCCTCTCGGGTCATATTCATCTTTTCCCAAGGCCTTCCGAACGCAACGTCGGGGTGCTCGGGAAACGAGCGTGGCCTCTTCTGCTTCTTCCACTAGTACTGGCCTCCCTTGTTGGCCATGACAACAGTGACGTCACCCTTCCCGGACTCATATCTGTCGTTACCTCCTCCTCCCTCGGACTCTTCCAGAGGTAACTTCTCTACAGTCTCATCATCACATAGCACAAGCATATGGTCCTGGCGCTTTTGCCACCAAAGGACCCGTTTGCCATAACCACCTACCGGTCCCGACTTAACCACCGAAGTGTAAGACTCTTTTACCTGCGCAGTCATTTGCTTTCGTTGGAGAGCGAGATCGCGAAACTGCCGATAGTTATACTTCCCAGACTTCGATTCTGCCACAAGTTGTCCACGAATAGGCATGGGTAAAGCACGTGAGTAGATATAAAGGACCTGGTTGTCCTAAAGGTTCAGTCCAGGTACCTGCAACAGACGATCAACTTCACGCGACAGTGAATCAACTGAAGACCAATGCTTCTGGCCAATGGTGGTGAGCTCGTCGAAAGCTTTATCGACTGTCGTCTTGTCGAGAAATCTCTCCTTAATCTTTTCGAGAAATTGTCTCAACGTCAGGGTCTTTGCCCACTCACCTATATCCTCAAATCCAACAGCATTGGCTTCGTCCAACACCCATTCCTTGGCCATTCCTCCCAGACAAGACGTGGAGAAAGCAACTTGGCTCTCGAGCTCGACAAGTGCGGTACTACAATAAGTCTGTACCTCGACAATCCACAACAACAGATTTTCTTCCTTTTTGTTACTGAAGGTAAACGACAATTTCATCTTAACCTTTTCTTTCTTTTTCGGCTTCTTCGCTTCCTTAACCGGTTCTTCCTTCTTAGCCGATTCTTCTTTCTTGTCGACCGGTTCTTCTTTCTTCTTGGCCGGTTCTTCTTTCTTTCCTGCCGATTCCTCAGACTCTTTCTTAGAGGGTCCGGGTTTGTCCTCCTTCCGCATTGCATCTTTCATAAGTTTCTCCTGGGGTGGTTTCTTTTCTATTTCCCCCTTCTCCTCCTCCTCAGAGCCCACCTTGTCCTTTCCTTTCATCATTCTCATCATACTTTCTAATGAGACAGTGTTAGAGTCTATTTTCTTTTCAAGATGAACAAGATAAGCCATAATAGATTGCAATACGGATGGCAGGTCAGTCTCAACTTCCTCGAAGTGAAACCATTCCCTCATTTCCTCCAACATTTCTTCTTTCTTTCTTACGAACTCTTCAATTCTTCTTCTTTCTTCCCTTAAGGTATTTTGTAATTGTTTGACATTCTCCTCCATTAGTTTCACAGACAGTTGCGGTTCCACTTTCTTTTCTTCTTTCGTCTCTTCTTCCTTTCCTTTTCGGCTCATTCCTTCCAACTGCTCGGCGACATACCGGTCAAGAGCCATACGCCCTTGTTTAATGAGTTCCTCGACTCGCTGCCCGGTTTCCAGCATCTGAACACCAGTTTTTGCGGCCTGAAGTTCATCCTCTGCTGCTTGCAGGTTGAACTGTTCGTAAACATGTTGTTCAACTGCTGGTCCGACACCATGTATCTCACCAAGTAGTTGTCGAAGAAGGCTTGTAATGTTTGCCTTCTTGCATCAATCCGTCCACGCGTCTTGAGGTCCCCTACTTCTTCATCAGCGTAGACTATGAGAGGGATGGGAAAGAAGAGAAGTGGAATAAACCACGTCAGGATGGAGGCACACAGACATTTCCAGAGAGAGTTCATTTTCCCCCACGTATATTTGCCGCACAATAAATAAAATCAAAAGACAGAAATAAATTTCACAGCACACACAACTTTTACAGCAAGAATAATCAACGAAAGGAATGAGTTATCAATCGATCTTTCTATCCTAACTTTGTTGTCTGTTTTCTGTGTGATGACGTCCTACAATTACAGGTACAGGTACCGCAGCCACGACAAGTGTGATCAAGACAACAACACACTTGTGAGTACACACGGCAACCATAGACAAACAATAGGTAAGTAGAAAGCCAGCATAGCAATACAATCAATGGTTAGCTCCTACTATACCATCTGCAGAAGCAATGCAACCCTCAGAGCAGTCTTTGCATGCCACGTGTCACCCCTGGCATGCCAACACAACAACTAATCTGCCGCGTCAGCACATCAAGGACCTGGTAGGTCTACAAGTGGGGATGCCACGTCAGCAGCACAAACATATCACACTCTCAACACTGGCGAACCGTCTCAGCACATCAATAAAATGCCACATAAACAATGTGCCTCATCAGCGGTACCGGTCTCTCTGTCTGTACCAGCTCCACGTGAGCACCTTGCCAACGAAGCTCTTGCTGGTATCTTGAAATCTTCAATGCAGCTACGTCATCATCTTCAAGCGACGGCTGCTCGCAGGTGCATTACTACAATGTCTAGACTTGTGGTATGACCGCGCGCGTTAATAAATGCGTTTCGTTTTGCAAATGCGGCACCTCCCACTTACCTGGGTGCCATGTCAGCACCTGTCAACAGTCAACAGATCGCGATGAAGAAGTTTGCTCCGATACCAAATTGCAATGAACCCAGTCTATTAGATACTCAGTAGTCGTCAATCTACCGTATTTTCAGTATCTGCACGAAAGTCTCCAGATCGTGAAGTGATATCTCAAACAGTAACTCATTATCAAAAAGAGAAGAGAGTGGAGGGAGAATAGACAAAGGAGAGGAAGAGAGATCACACAATAATAAACCCTTCAGATCCCTCTCCTTCTCCGGGCTTCTTTCCACACCACATCATCAATGATAACAAGTATCTCCTTGATCACGCTCAATAGTGCCATGTGGCACTTTATCTCATGAAGACTCCGAAGACACAGCAGATTTCCAGTGACGATGTCAACCGCAGGTGAGTACCCGATTCTCTACATCCACAAATCCAGATCTTCCTCCTCCTGGCAACCAGTCACCTCATGTAGACAGCGTGGACAATGCCACATCAACAATCGAAACAGGTGACATTCGCCACATCATCAATGTAGACCAGTTGCAGCGCCACGTAGACCAGAGGCGACGCCACGTCAGCATGCCACATAGACCAGAGGCAGCGCCACGTCAGCATGCCACGTAGACCAGAGGCAGCGCCACATATACCAAAGGCAGCACCACGTCAGCATGCCACGTCAGCATATCCTGGCGCACTAAGAAAGCGTCAGCATGCTGCCTCCACCCCGTGCTGTCGCCCGCAGCGCCTGTGCACAGCCAGCATGTAGCCAGCGTCTAGTCAAAGTCGAGCCAGTGTCAAAGCAGCATAGCAAGACTGAATGCCTTGACTTCCTTGAGGCCAGCCTTAAGTAGTAGTCAGCGAGGCTGTCTGGCCTCGGTGCATTTCCCCTCAGTCGTCCAGATTGACTCACAGCTGAAGGCCCGGATTGTACAGTTGCAGACTTCTCCCTTGGACCTGATGCTGTCTGGGTACCTGCGGACAAACACGTGTGTGTGCTTGACCTGCGGCCTGGGCTAGGTACCTTTGGACTTTGACTGTTGGGTGGACCGACAGTTGACCAAAGTCAACTGTCACACGCCCGGTCCTGAATTCGTGAAGGGCCTTTTCTGCCCTGGTTCGGCCTGGGCTGAGGGCAGCCAAGTAGGCCTTCTGATGACCCTCAGTTCCACGAGGCATATGGCATGGGTTATTGCAACGGAGAAGGAGAGAGTAAAAAGAAGAAGGTATCAATGGGCCCAGCTCAGTTGGTACACCGCTGAACTGTTGAAATTGCAGACCCAAGTTTGAATCCATATGCAACCAGATGAACAGAATAAGTTAGCCCTGAATTACCTGGGGCTAGTCAGCTCAACTATCATATCTCAAGGCCGTCGCCTTTTTTTTTTATAATAAAAAAGGACAAAAAGAAGAACACAGCAACAGCAACAGTAGCAGCAGAAGAAGGTATCAACGGGCCCAGCTCAGTTGGTACACCGCAACTGTTGAAATACAGACCCAAGTACCCAAGTTTGAATCCATATGCAACCAGATGAACAGAATAAGTTAGCCCTGAATTACCGGGGGCTGGTCAGCTCAACGATCATATCTCAAGGTCGTCGCCTTTTTTTCTTTAATAGAAAATGAAAAACAGAAGAACACAGCAACAGCAACAGTAGCAGCAGGAGAAGGAAAGGGGAGGGGGGGGGGGCAGGGGGAGAAGGTGTAGGAGGGGTAAATAATAACGACTTTCTCACCCTGACTTTGCCCTTGATACGCCAAACTCCTCCTCTCTCAGTTACAATATTAGGATCTTCAGGATGTTGTTGGATTAGCCTTTGCCTCACCTCATCAAGGTTAACGTCATGCTGTTCACACAACTGGACTGCCTCTACCTCACTTGGGGTCTTCAAATGGAAACAGTCCCATATCACAGACACACACAAACACAAACATGCGCCCGCACACA
>BFEA01000007.1:1684708-1720071 GCA_003427395.1 Chara braunii | reverse complement strand
AGAGAAGAGAGAGCGGTGGAGGAAGATGGGGTAGAGAAGACAAAGCCTTTCTCCCTGGTACCTGTCACGATAGCGATGGCACTGAACGGGCTGGTGCTGGGCCGCGGGCTGGGCCGGTGGCTGGCGCTGCTCCCAATGTTGTGCTACTTCCTCTCTACCGCGGAGCTCCTCCTCTCCTCGCTGCTCCTCGTAATGCTGCAGCGCTACGCTAATCTTGCTAACGCTGAAAGGCTGTGCTAATCCTGAAGACTTACCTCCTGTCTGCCCTAACCTTTTTCCGACTGAGGCTGGTACCCAACTGATATAGTGCTGGGCCGGCCTCAGTCCTATTGAGGTCCTTCGGGTCTGGACCGTTGATCAGGCCCAACGGTTCATTTCCGATTTCGGAATCTGAAAAATGGGCGCCAAACTGCACCGTCGGCTGGGCCTACCGATGAACCGGTACCTGGCCTAAACCAACTAGCCGTTGGGTCTGGTGGGGTCTAAACAAGGCCTACCGGACCCTAAATTGAACCAACGGGTCCTAGGCCTACCTGGACCTAAACAGGGCCTGTCGTGACCCGGTAACTAGGCCTTAACCGTGCCTGCTACAGAACCGGGCCCTAACTGGGGGCCGTGTGATATCAGTATGCCACACACTCCCCCCCTTGAAGACCGCGCTAACTGTGAGGGCGAAGCTGTCTGTCCGATGTCCGTACGGGGCGGGCAGGTTGGGCAGCTTCCTTAGCATGTCGCTGTTTTTCGTAATGGGCAAAGATGAGGGGTGTTGTCGCCTTTAGGTCAGCTCGTGAAATCCAGCGTGTGTCGTCAGGATCACATTGCTTGAATATAACTTTGTACTGCATTGGCTTGTTGCCATGCTTGCGATCAGTGAGAATGCGGTCGACCTCCTAGTGACCATCCATTGAAGGAGGGTTGTGTGACCGTCTGCCCAGGAAGTCCGCTGAGGAGGCTGGAGTGTAGACCGCCAACTTTACGCGTGAAATATCGGGTGGACCGTCAAATGCGGGGGAATCTCACTTATGAAAAATGGACCCGCAGGGTCGTCGCCAGCTGCTGGAGTGACCTTCCACGACCCAAACCACTTAGGGAGGAGCTTGCGCGAGACGTGCTGCTCGAGTGCGAATTCCTCGGAGGTGACCCAAACCAGGTCGCCAACGCGGATTGGACATGGGATGCGACGCCGGTTCGCTTGCTGCTGCATATATTTGCGCGGGCTTTGGCCAACAGTTCCCTGTACTTCCGTGTAGAAGCAGGGGAGCAAGCGGCGTCGATATCGGCAGCCCGTGGAAACAAAAACCTGTACGTCCACCGTGATGCAACTCAAAGGGAGTCACGCCGATTGTCAGGTGCAACGAAGTGTTGTACGCGAACTCGATGTCAGGAAGGCGGTCAACCCAGTCCTTCTGATCCGGACGGTTGAGTGTGCGGAGCATCATCTGCGCAGTTTGGTGCGCACATTCCGTTTGCCCATCCGTTTGAGGATGCTGTGCGGAACTCGATTTCATGCTGGTGCCGGATTCCACCATGAGTGTCGTCCAAAAGGTTGACATGAAACAAGTGTCGCGGTCATTGACGATGTCTTCCGGAACGCCGTGGTTGCAAAACCAACCGGTATGCAAAAGTCGTGCGAGCTCAGGAGCCGTCGCATGAAACTTGCATGGAAGAAATCGAGCGTACTTGCTCAAACGGTCAACAACCGTGAGAATACCATCATGGCCAAGGCGATCGCGAGGGAAAGGACCGGTCACATCCATAACAATGGAAAGATCTGGTTCCCGAGGAATTGGCAACGGTTTCAATTCGCCGTACGGGAGCTGATGGTGCCCTTTGTTCCGGTGGCAAACTGCGCATGACTGAATGTACCGGTTGACGTCGCTGATGATGTCCGGCTAGTGGAATCGCTGGCAGAGTCGGGCAAGTGTGCGTACGACGCCAAGGTGTCCCGCCAGCCGCGAATCGTGGTATTCGCCAAGGAGGCGAGTGCGCAAGATGCGATCTTGGGGAACTTGCCTCGTGTATGAAGAAGCAAGTAGTCGTCGACAATGTGGTGCTTGCCGATGGTTGATCCAATGATAAGTCCGCATAGAGTGTGGAGAATCCCGGGTACGACTTGTAGCCGTTTACGAAATGCTGTTGCAGGTCCTCGTCGAGGCCGAATGTGGAGTGCACCAAGGCGCAAAGATCAGGTCTTCGCGAGAGAGCATCCGCTGCCTTGTTCAAGGAGCCTGGTATATGCTTGGAGGTGAAGTCGAACTGGTCAATGAAGTATATCCACCGACCGATCGTGCTGCTCACCGTGTCTTGCGTCTTGTAATAAGTCAACGGATTGTTGTCCGTTGCCCACGTGAATCGTCGACGCCCGAGGAGAAAGTGACGCCACCGCTTAAGTACGGTGACAAAAGCTAGCAGTTCCTTCTTCCTCACATCATCAAGTGTATTGATGGGCGACACCTTTTGGCTGAAGTACTCAACCGGATGCCACTCTATGCCGTCATGCTGTTCCAAAACCGCGCCAATGTCGTAGCCGGAAGCGTCCGTAGTCACTTTGGTAGGCATGGTCGGGTCATAGATGCTTAAGACGGGAGCTTGGAGCAAGGTCGTCTTCAGCGTATGGAACGCGTGTCGGGCTTCGTCATTGAACTTTCGTCCAGCGACCGACTATAAACCAAGATATCATCAAGGTAAATGAGTACGGTGCGGTCGACCAGGTCGCGGAATTCCGTCGTCATAGCCGCTTGGAAAGTAGTCGGGGCATTGGTGAGACCGAAAGGCATGACGATCCACTCAAAGTGCCCATACCGCGTCTTGAATGCGGTTCTGTACCGATCTCTTGGCTGGATCTCGATCTGGTAGTATCCGAACTTGAGGTAAACCTTCGAGAAGTACTTGGCGCCACGTAGTCGCTCGAGAAGATCATCGATCCGAGGGAGAGGGCCGACGTTCTTGATCGTTTGCGCGTTAAGTTTCCGATGGTCGATGCACAAACGAAGGTCCTTGTTCTTCTTCCGGACGAAGAGAACAGGAGCACTGTATGGCGAACAGCTAGGGTGAATCCAGCCCTTGGCCAAGAGGTCGTCTATTTGTGCCCGAAGCACTTGAAGGTCCTCTTCGCTCATGCGGTAGATACATCCGCGCGGAGGTACGACACCATCCTCGAGAGTGACCCCGTGGCGTGTGGGCCGATCCGGTACAACTCCGGCGGGAGCTTGGAAGACATCCTCATAGCTGTCCAAAAGCTCAATGATGCGTGGGTCCGACGTATTCGTCTTGGGCTGATCACCAGGTGGGAGGGCGTGAAGAAAACATATGCCCATCTCCTCGATGTCGTTCCGCCGGATGGATTGGCAAATGCTCGCCACGGAGACCACATGACAACCAATCGAAGGATGAGGAAGCGGCACCGTACACGGGACTAGTTTGCCACGCCGATCACGAACGTGAACGGTGCGTCGATAAAAGTTCACCGGATGGTCTTCGCTTTGCAGCCATAACATGCCTAAGATCATATCGAACTTAGTGTCCAATATGTCGAATGACACGTTAGCGGGGCAAAGTACACTCGCACGGAGTCAACGCAACGGTCGATTGACTTTTGCGTGTGACCATCGGCCAACGTGACGTACGTAGGCTGACTTTTGCTTCGAACGCGCCGGCCTAGCCTAGCACGTGCCATGAAGTCTTGGCTGATGTAGTTGTGAGACGCTCCACAATCGATCAAGGCACTACAGGTCGCCTTTTCGATCAGAATGCGGATATAGAGGAGCGGCGCGTCGATGTTGCCGTACCGTTGTGTTGCGTGATCGCGGTCGATCTTCGCAAGATATCTACGGAGGTCAACAACCGCTACTCCGCCGTCCATCGACGGAGGTGGTACTGCAGCGTGCAAGTATTCGCACAAATGTGCCATCAAGGCGTTGCAATGTGGTGTTGGCAAAAAACAGGTGGAGGGAAGCGGCAACCATTGGAAGTCCTCAACCGTCAAGGGGTCGAGTTCCTCAAGACTCGCCCAAGTTGACGGGTCCTCAACCGTCAACGGGTCGAGTTCCTCAAGACTCGCCCAAGTTGACGGATCCTCTGATAGAAGGGCTGGCGAAGCAACCGGTTCGTTGGCCGACGACGGAACTACTACGCATGCGCTTGAATCTTGCACGTCGAGAGGCTGTTAGCGGACGTGCTCGACAGTATAGTTCTCGAAATCGATCTGAGAACTTGTGACTACCTCGATGTCCCCGGACGTGAGAGAGACTGTTAGCGAGGCAGCTGAGTCCGACGGACTGGGAAATGATGTCGTTGCACTTCCCGCGGTGCTCAGTTTCCCGAGCCTAGACGCTTGACATTTTCCTTGTCCTTGTTGAGGCATGCGCTAGTGATGTGTTTGGTGTTGTTGCACCATAAACAACATCCCCATTTCTGCCTCAGCTTGAACATGTCTTCGGTAATACCGAATTTCGTCCATGGTGACTGTAGTGCTCCATCCGCCGACGCTGGTTTCGCTTTATGTTTCCCCCCTCGGGGTCTTGAGTGTTGCGGTGGTATCGCTGTAGACGTGGCTGCGTGGTCCTCACTTGATCTTTGTTGGATCGCCGCTACTTGCGGCGTCCGCTGGCCTTTGCCTTTCTCCACGTAACCGGGCTGTTGGCAGGCCTCGTTGGTCGCGCGTCGGTTACCTTGTACGAGCTCCCTTGCCTTTGAGATCATTTCATCAAAGGTCTCATACCGGATTCGCTGCCCAGACCAGCTGTCAAGGCATCGCAAGAGCGGGCGAAAAATTCGGCCCGGATTGCGTCGAATGGTAAGTTTAACTCCGGGGTGGCGACGAGTCTTTGCCACTCTGTCAGCCGCTCCCGTGAAGGATCCTGGCCTTGAAAATGCGGAAGATCTTGTTCAAGGCGTGACGGTTGTCGTTGTTGACCATGAACCAGGTCTTTCACTTCTTCTCGAATTCCTCCCACGTAATCTTGGTGTGGAGGGTGGCGATGGTGCATTCCAATGTGACGGTCATGTGCGTCATGAAAGCCTGCGCCCCTCCAATGAGTTGGAGGTAGAGTGCGTCAAGCCGCCGCAGTGGTGGTGTGTGATGTACGTCCGCCTCTGCGTTGAATGCCATCCACCACTACAGCGGATCAGTCTTGTGGTAGTCGCCGAACTTCTCGATCTTAAAGTTCGGCATCTTCCATTCCTCGGCGACGGCGGCCGGTCGCTGCTGAACGCGGTCGCTGAGCGTTTGCAGCTGATTGTTGACTGTCGATGCTCCAGCAAACTTGCTGATGTCGCCAAGGGAGGCTACCACGTGGTTGATCCGCTCCTCGAGTTGTTTGGCCTGCGCGGCCAAAGCTGGGCTGCAGTCTGCCACTGCACTGCCCGTCGACGCAGCTGCCGACAGTCGTGCCAACCCCGTGCTGACATCGGTCTGCAGCTGGTCGTTGAGTGTCTGCTGCTGGCTGTTGGCGGTGTGTAGTGTGCTGATCTCGGCCTGCAGGGTAGCGATCTTCTTGTCCAGTGTTTTAAACGATGTTTCGTGGCGGATGAAGACCTGCCGCATGGCCAGCAGTTCACGTTGCTGCCAATTGCACGTGTACAGCAGATTCTTCATCAAAACTGTTGTGGCCTCCTTGTTTCTCTCGTCCTCGGTCGGCTCCTCTTGTTCTTCGTTTCCTCGAAAATGCTGCTGTCGGAGTAACCTCCGGTACGTGGCTTCTTCGTTGGCGAGCTCCAATGTAGCTTGGTAATGAACTTGGTTTTGACTTGCCTCGACCTGCTGCTGTTGCAAACGTGCGGCTGCTGCAGCTTCTGCTGCGGCCTGCTGGCGTGCTGCCTCTGCCTCTCCCAGCTGGCGTTGGATTGCCTGCTGGCGGGCGGCTTGCTCCTCTTCCCACTTGCTCAGTTCAGCAGCACTGGTCTCCGAGTAAAGCAGGAGGCGTTTGAGAAACGCTAGTTGCGTTTCATCTGTCTGCTGATCTGGTATAGGAGGGGTAACCGGCCTCTTGGGGCTGGCTTGTGCATTGGCGTCAGCGGTAGGGGCCATGGTCGTGTGTCGCCTGCGCGGGATCCGAGGGGTCTTAGGTCCCTATTGGGGCTTGGTTCCTGCGGATCCGCGCTCAGCAAGCCGTTGACTGCGGTGCATTAAGTACTCTGGTCTTTGTCTGCTGCTGACGTGTCACCGCTGAGGTGGCACCTGCTGATGTGGCACTGCTGAGGTGGCTGCTGCTGATTTGGCACTCGGCTGTCATGGCACGCTGGGGTGGCACGCGGCTGATGTGGCAATCTGCGTTCATGGCCCCCTGCTGATGTGGAACAACGCTGACGTGGCCGGAGACTGAAGTCCGCAGTACCGAGAGGAGGAGAGAGAGAAGGTAGGGGTGGAAGAAAGGCAGAGAGGCAAACAATGCACAGACAGTCCATTTCTTCCCTGACCTCGAAGCTTGACACTAATAAATAAATAAAAAATTCCCACCCACGAAAATTTTGAAATTTGAGAAATTAAATATAATTATTTAATAACATAAATTTTAATCGGAAAATACAAGTTTATTAAATAAAATTTAATTGTGGCAAAAGATTAAATATTTAATTGAATAATATTTAAATTTGCAACCATTACTTTTGCAAAAGTTAAATATTTAATTAAAGAATATTTGAATTTGCACAAGTAAAAATGAATGAAGTTTAAGTAAAAGGGCCTTTACGGATTAGACCCCAAATGGATGCCCCAACAGCAAGGGGCCCTGTCAGCCAGAACTTTAATTCACGAACAGCAACTCAAAAGACAAAGTTCCTGAGGTAAACGTCGCATCCATAATGAAGTGAAAGGTCATTTTGAAAGGTCACCAACAGGACCTGAACGAACAGGTATTGGACACAATTTTCAGACTGAGTTAGGGTCATGTCTCCTCGATGAGAAGTCGTGTCCGTTCGTCAATAAGTCGAAGGCTACAGTCCCAGTTCAGTCATAATCCCACGAGTCAGTCCTGATTCAGACCGGGAATCCAAAAGACAGACTCTATGGCCCAAAGCAGCAGCAGACCATGGGAAAAGATACTGGGACACATACTTTGCAACAATCGGTACTGGGCAGGAGTCCCAGGCACACTTAGGGCTGAATGCAGGCCACGCCAGACCAGTCCAACACTATAAAGGACTGGCCAGCCTCCCATTCGGACAGATGCTCACTTCGCATGAAAGTGTGGAAGTGCCGTGGCACTTGTGCACTAGGTGTGTGTGGGCTGCGCTAGGCTGAAGAAGCAGCGCTATGAGAGAGGGAAGAGAGTGCTGGCTAGAGGGAAGGCAGCCATAGCTGCACCAGCGCTAGTTAGAATGTTAGTAGGGATAGACTGTAGGATATACCAGTGAGTACTATTCAGAGTAGATCCTCGTGTGATAGGGAGTGTGCATGCATGATGAGTGAGAGTAGACCAGGACTATAGACCAGGAGGAGAGAGAGAAGAAAGCAGACGAGGGTGGGGAAGGTGTGAACTATGGTGATACTTACCTGTTGAGCGCTGTTGACATCTGGCAGCTGGCGTGCTGACGAGCGCCAGGCTTGGAACTCATGTTGAACGAAGAAGACTTGTAACTCTGTTCAGCGCTATACATTTTTGAACTCATGATGTTCTCTCTCTCTCTTAATCTGGGTTTGATAATTGAGTTGAGCTTCCTGGTTCTCGTTCATCTTCTATTGGGTTTTGTGTGAGACTTCGCAATCTGTGGAAATCGATGTATATGCATGTGATCTGATGCACTCCAGCAAGTGATGAACAGTCGGGTTCCTTGCAATTTGGTATCGGAGCAGTACTTGTTACTCTCACTGGACGCGCTGGCATGATCAAGGCCGGCGAGAAGGATAAGCTGGCTTGAGGATAGCTGGCGAGAGGTGAAGTAAGAGGTGAGGTGAGGACGTGTTGGATTGGGATAGAGGGGGAAGTTTGCCGAAGAAGAAGGGGCTAGCGAGGAGAAGATTTACCTGCGATTGGAGCGATTGGAGCAAACGTGGAGTCCTTCATCAATGGCTACAAAGCCGAGAAGAACCTTTTGCCCACTTACCTCGATTGATTGCAGATCTGTGTGTCGTGTATCTTTTCCCCCTCCTTTCTGGTGGTCGTTGCTGCTGTTTGGACGAATCGGTGGTCTGGTCTGGTCTGAATGGCAGGACTGTAGAGTCTGGGTCAGGACAGAGTCAATACCTGGTTCCATCACTCTGACATCTGGTAGTAAAGATAGGGTCGCACAGGGAGTTGAGGCAGAGTGCTACGTCAGATTGCAAGTGGTCAGAAGCAAAGCCGAACTAGATGAATCCAGCCCATACGGAAGTATAGTTCCACCATATCTGACGTTGTGAGAACTTCGACTTATCCCTGCACCTAAAGGCTACCATTTAGAACAGCTAGCATCTGCAAAGGACCCAGCCAGACAAACGTTAGGAAAAGAAAAGTAATATTGAAGTGATAAACAGACAGCAACCAAACAAATTAAAGAAAGAAACGAAAAAGGGATTTTGTTTTTAGGAAAGAAGTAATTGTTATTTGCATTAATATTCGTTATTCTGAAGCAGCGACAGCCAGATTATAAAAAAAAAAAGTGCAGATCCCATCCACGCAGAAGGTAGATTAGGATCTGAGGGTATCATCTTAGTGAGCCAGCGGAGGCCATCCCTGTGCTAACACCCACCATGGATGACTACCCCATGCAAGGTCTGCTGGCCCTTTCAGTGTTGCTGGGGGCCCTTTTCAGAATCTTCTTTCCCTTGGGCTTTGGGAGGATATGTACCTCCCGTATGATGATGAGGTCAGGCAATGTGAAGCTAGGGCCCTCGGCTGCAGAACAGGCTGAAGTAGAATGCCGGCAGGCCGAGAAAAAGAAAGAGAAAGATGATAGAAAGAAACAGAAAGAAAGAAAACTCAACTAGAAGAAGAAAGAATTAAAAAGGAGATGAAAGAAAAGCTAGAAAAAGAATTGCAGGAGGAACTAAACACTATAGAAGAAAAAGATGAACCTGCAGATAATACAGACAAAACTCGTCAGACGTCGGCCTGAAAGGGGCGAAAGCAGTCAGTCTGGTGCGTTGAACATACAGGTCAGTCCCTTAAACTGGTATGACCAGTACAATTATTCCAGTGACAGGATTGAAGAGACGGAGGAAGAAAGGGACACATTTGTTGCTAAATTGGCAAGGGAAAGGGAACTCTTGCTAGAAGAAAAACGAGCAGAACTGCACACTAAAATGTTAGCTGCAAAGCGCCAAGAGCTTGAAGAAAGGAAAAACTGCAAGCGGAAGGAGAAAGGTTGCAAAGAGAATTACAGGCGCAGAAAGAAAAACAAACAGCGACCGAAGAACAACTTGCCCTCTTAACAACAACTGTTCTCCATACAAAGCAAGAGCTAGCGGCGATGAACAAGACCTTGCAGAAAGTTGAAGCTCACCAGTATGAGTTTGAGGGAGTCTGGAATACCTTCCTGGAGAGATCTACAGCAGAAGTAGATCAACATGTGCAAGCATATATTGTAAAGTTAGACGAGCAGATCAACAAGACTCTAACACCCGCCGTGATTGAGAAATTGGTAAGTAGCGGTGGAGGAGATGGAGGAGATGGATATGGAGATAAAAAGAAAAAGGGAGTGTTGCAAGAAGACGCAGGGGAAGTTAGGAAAATAAAAGTAAAGGTGCCGTGGACATACACCGACAAAAAGGAAGAAAGTGTTTTGCACTGGATTGCAGCGGTTGAGTCTTATGTATATGGGCAGCGTATTTCATATTGGGACAGGGTTCTCATGGCCAGTTTGTGTATGGCCGGAGATGCAATGAGCTTTGCAATTTCCCTGCAGAAGGAGGCTAATTGTCAGCCTATGGTAGAGTATTCACAACAAACCTGTATTGAAGATTTCTTTAAAGCGGTCCGGGAATGGTTTGAAGATAAAAACTTAGCCCAGAGAACTAAAATGTTAATCCTAAATATCGCAGACAGGAAATGGAAAAGTGTTTCTGCACTTAAAGCTACCATGAACGGACTTCTGCAATGCGCTGAACATGGACTCACACCGACGCAGATTCTTAACAACTTTGTTAGCGCACTACTTGATCCTCTCCGCACTCAATTATATCCCCGTACCAAGGAAGAGGGAATGACTTATGAAAAGTTCAGCAAGATCGCATTAGATCATCCTGTGGCTTCTTGGCCGAAGCCAATTACTACCATTAATGGAAAGATCTGCCAAGCGGGAAAGAAGTGGCAGAACCGAACCATCTCAGGAAGTATTCCTGGGAAAGACAATCTTCTTCTGACCTTTGAAGAAGGAGGTGTCGAGACTCTCTCCTACGACCAAATAGATTATGGTCTGGAGGGAGAACCCAATGACACGGTAGTTCAGGAGGGGGACTACGCGGCCGTTGCAGCCCGCGGGGGAGGGCGACAAGGTAGAGGCCATGACAGAAGAAGAGGAGGTCGCGGTCGTGGAGGAGGAGGACCCGGGACCCAGAGGGGTGGTGGCGAAGGAAGTTACTACGTGGGAGGAAGCAAGATGGTAGAGGTTCCAACTCCACATGGGGTAGAGGAAGAGACACGTGGTATGGGAATTGGGACAAACCATATCCACCCCATCCTGGCTTGCCCGAAGGGAAACCTTGGGAAAAGCTAGGGATCACAGAAAAAGTTTGGCAAGATAGAAAAGTTGTCGATCAGTGCCTTAAATGTGGTGACCCCAACCACATTGTTCCCTTCTGCCCGGATTACAAACAACCTAAAGGGAACAACCTGTAGGGGTTTCAATTGCCTCTACAGGAACTTCGGATGTAAACAGACAGATATCCTCCCATCCGAAGGTTGCCCTGATAGAGACTTAAAAGAAGGACGGTCCCCACCTAGTTAACTGTCCAGAGGTAGTTAGTGTATGTACCTCTCTAGGTAGATAGACAACCTGGGCCGAAATGAGAAAGCATAAGGGACAGCTAATAATTGCAGATCTAGAAATTAATAAAGTAAGAGTAGGTGGTTTGATTGACAGTGGGTCAACACGCAACTACATAAGTAAGAAAGGTTTGCAAAAGCTGCATCTCGGGCTAAAGGTAAAATAGTTGGATGAGTCTGTAGTAAGTAAAATAGCAAACAGTACTGAAATTGTGTTGGATAGATATGTTGAAGGGATTCAGACATACTTCCGGCTCGAAGCAGAGGGGAAGGTGGAACGCGTTCTCCACTCTCTGACTCTCTTGGTGGAAGATAGTCTCCCTTTTGACATTTTTTTAGGCATGGATTGGGGGGAAGCTGCAAATGCGGATATAAAGTTAAGAGATCATGAGTGTTGGCTCCCTAGTCCGCAGGGTGGAAAGAAGAAGATCCGCCTATTTCATGAATCCGGTAAGGAAAGCAACTTAGCTTATTGTTGCATGAGTGCCCCCGCGTTCGCCCGCCATGTAAAGAAGTACAATTTGTATGATCAAGTGTTTGTGGCATATGTGCGCCCAGTTGAGGAAGGTGAAACTAAGGAAGAGGCAAAATCCCCAGAAATTGAGAAAATTCTGAAAGAATTCGCAGATGTGGCAGAGGCCCCAAGCGGTGTGGTGGAATGACCAATCAAAGATCGCATTGAAATTATCCCCGGAAGCCAGATTCCAAAGGGCCCGATTTACAGAATGTCACCCAAAGAGTTGGATGAACTGCGAACCCAGCTAGACAAGTTGCTCGAAAAGAGATGGATAAGACCTAGCTCCTCACCTTATGGTGCGCCAGTACTATTTATGCCAAAGAAAGATGGCGGGGTCCGTATGTGTATTGACTATAGAAGGTTGAACGATATAACAGTTAAGAATGTTAAGCCATTACCCAGAATCGATGATTTGTTGGATCGAGCTCAAGGGAGCAGGTACTTTACGAAAATTGACCTGAAGTCTGGCTACCACCAGATTGAAGTAGAGCCAGAAGTCCAATATAAGACTGCCTTTCGTACAAGGTATGGGCACTATGAGTTCATTGTGTTGCCCTTTGGTCTTACTAATGCACCTGGAACTTTCCTGCGGACGATGAATGAACTTTTTCGGGCTTGATAAGTTCGTTGTTATATATCTAGATGATATCTTGATTTTTAGTAAAAGTATGAGTGAGCATTGTGAGCACCTTCGACTTGTGCTAAATAAGTTGCGGGAAGCATACCTGAAACTGAACCCAAAGAAGTGTGAGTGGGCCAAGCGTCAGGTGTTGTATTTGGGGCACGTTATAGACGGAGACGATATCAAACCGGAAGACGCAAAGATTGCAGCTATTCGAGATTGGCCCAATCCACGTACATTGACGGAACTGCGATCGTTCCTTGGATTGGCTAATTACTATCGAAAATTCGTAAAACACTTTACGATAATTGTTGCTCCCTCAAACTCTTGAAAAGGAAACTATCTGGAAGTGGGACCAAGATTGTACGTCTTCATTTAAGCGTCTTAAGAAATGTTTGATTAACTATCCGGTTTTGAAAGTTGTCGATCCTTCTTTGCCCTTTGTTGTTACTACCGACGCCAGTCAGTATGGGATAGGCGTTGTACTCCAACAAGATGATGGAAATGGATACAGGCCTGTAGAGTTTATATCCCGATCACTGCCTAGTGAGAAGGTCGCCGCTTCCACGTATGAAAGAGAGTTGTTCGCTCTCCGGGAAGCCTTGGATCATTGGCACCATTATCTCCTAGGACGCCACTTTAAAGTCTACTCAGATCATGAGACACTTCGCTAGCTAAAAACGCAAGCCCAGATGACACCTAAGCTGACAAGGTGGTCGGCGGAATTGATCAGTATGACTTTGAACTAAAGTCAGTAAAGGGTAAGTATAACGTTGCAGCTGACGGACTGAGTCAAAAATCTGATTTCTTCGGTGCCATTGTAATGTACTTAGACATAGGCACCGATTTACAAGATAAGATTAGGAATGCATATTCTACTGATCCTGTCTATGGCGCTATGATAAAGCGTATTCAAGAAGCAACCACAAGAGTTTCCTAACTATCGAATAACGCAAGGACTGTTGTTTGAAAGAACAGACGTGCATGATAGGCTTTCTATTCCAGACGTGGAAGAGATTAAAAGTATGATCTTGGGGGAGTGCCATGATACAGAAGGTCATTTTGGATGGAGGAAGACTTATGCTAACCTTCTACGTTCCTACACCTGGCCTCAAATGAAGCCCGATTGTATCGCGTATGTGCAAGGCTGTCTGTCAAATATGCCAACGGAACAAGAGCACCACACAGCCTCCCCTTGGTCTTCTTAAGCCTTTGCCTATTCCCACAGGTCCGGGAGACTCTGTGTCCATCGATTTTATGGACACCAAGGTAAAAAGCACGAACGGGAAAACCCAAGTTATGGTAATTGTTGACAGATTTAGTAAATTTGTTGTCTTTGTGGCATTACCTTCGAAAGCTAGAACTGACTTGGTGATTCGGGAATTCCTTAACCATTGGGCAAAGGACTATGGGCATCCTTTGACTATCGTTAGTGACAGAGATTCACGGTTCACAAGTGAACGATGGCAGCAACTAATGAACGTTTATGGCTCCAAATTGACAATGTCATTAGGCCGACATCCTGAGACGAATGGGCAAACTGAGCAAATGAACAAAATTTTGCAGCAAACTCTGTGCATGTACAATCGTCCCAACCAGATTGAATGGGATGAGCAATTGCCCAAAGTTGCTAGTGTCTATAACAACTCTGTACACTTATCTACTTGCAGGACTCCGACGGAGTTGCATCTGGGATGGCGTCCCCGCAGACCTGTAGATTGTTTGAACCCGGATCAGGTACACAAACTTCCGTTGGGAACGCAAGAATTTGTTATGCAATACCAAAAGGATCTAGAAAAGGTAAAGGAGAATATAGTCAAGGCGCAACATCAAATGATTGAACAGGCAAACAAGCACAAAAGACCTTCTCAGTTTACTGTAGGCGATCTAGTGTGGGTTAAGTCTAAAGAGTTTGTCCCAGAACAAAACATCTCTCAAAAATTGTTACCCACCTACAGAGGACCGTGGCAAGTACAGGATGTGATAGGAGATGTGGACGAACCATCCTAGGTTATTGAAATTCCTCTACACCTACATACATACCCGGTGTTTCACGCATCAAAGCTCTTACCGTGTGTAACTAACGAACTGTTTCCCAGTCGAAGATCAGCAATTCCTCCAAATATGGATGAAAAATTTGATGTTGATAAGATCGTTGCTGAAAGTACTATTCAGACTGGATGCAGAGGTAGACCTCAGCAGCAATATAAGGTCAGATTTGCCTATCAAGATCCAAGTGAAGTCCGCTGGTTTAGTAGAGGAGAGCTAATTGACTCAGCACCACACATTGTATCTGCTTATGAAAGAGCAAGAAGAGGAATTAATATTGTGGATAGGTAAGAACTTTCTCAGAGGACTTCGAAATTAGGCCGGCGAGAGTAAAAGGGCCTTTACGAATTAGACCCCAAATGGGTGCCCCAACAGCAAGGGTCCCTGTCGGCTAGAACTTTAATTCACGAACAGCAACTCAAAAGACAAAGTTCCTAAGGTAAACGTCGCATCCATAATAAAGTGAAAGGTCATTTTGAAAGGTCACCAATAGGACTTGAACGAACAGGTATTGGACACAATTTTCAAGACTGAGTTAGGGTCATGCCTCCTCGATGAGAAGTCATGTCTGTTCGTCAAAAGTCAAAGGCTACAGTCCCAGTTCAGTCATAATCCCACGAGTCAGTCCTGATTCAAACCGGGAATCCAAAAGACAGGCCTGATGGCCCAAAGCAGCAGCAGACCATTGGAAAATATACTGGGACACATACTTTGCAACAATCGGTACTGGGCAGGAGTCCCATGCACACTTGGGGCTGAATGCAGGCCACGCCAGACCAGTCCAACACTATAAAGGACAGACCAGCCTCCCATTTGGACAGATGCTCACTTCGCATGAAAGTGTGGAAGTGTCGTGGCACTTGTGCGCTAGGTGTGTGTGGGCTGCGCTAGGCTGAAGAAGCAGCACTATGAGAGAGGGAAGAGAGTGCTGGCTAGAGGGAAGGTAGCCATAGCTGCACCAGCGCTAGTTAGAATGTTAGTAGGGATAGACAGTAGGATATACCAGTGAGTACTATTCAGAGTAGATCCTCGTGTGATAGGGAGTGTGCATGCATGATGAGTGAGAGTAGACCAGGACTATGGACCAGGAGGGAGAGAGAGAAGAAAGCAGACGAGTGGGGAAGGTGTGAACTATGGTGATACTTACCTGTTGAGTGTTGTTGACATCTGGCAGCTGGCGCGCTGATGAGCGCTGGGCTTGGAACTCATGTTGAACGAAGAAGACTTGTAACTCTGTTCGGCGCTATACATTTTTGAACTCACGATGTTCTCTCTCTCTTAATCTGGGTTTGATAATTGAGTTGAGCTTCCTGGTTCTCATTCATCTTCTATTGGGTTTTGTTTGAGACTTCGCAATCTGTGGAAATCGATGTATATGCATGTGATCTGATGCACTCCAGCAAGTGATGAACAGTCGGGTTCCTTGCATAAGCAAGTTTAAACATTTAAACATAATTTTAATAATTTCACGAAATTTAATCGGGAGAATTTAACATCATTACGAGGTCACTAAGTAAGTACAAGATCAATGGTAGTAGGAAGATACACAATTTGCTGGAAAGATTCATCCTTTAAACGCAATAAAAGATGCATTTTGCAAACAATGAAAGTTCTGTGAAGTTGCAGTTTGAATGTGGCCGTGCTCAGGCCCGACCTGTCTTAATTGGCGCGGTGCCTGGCTGGCACTTACTTCCCATAGGCTTGATAGGTCGTTAGATTAGGTTAGGACTAACCCTAATTAGCGCTAATTAGGTTAATCATGATTAGCGATTCCCTAATTGTGCGCAGTATGGAGAAGGTCGCAAAAACCTAAAATTATAATTCAAACGACCTAATTACTATGCAAGTACGAAGAGGAAAAAAAAAATTGCAACTTGCAATTCAATGATAACAGAGTACAGGTGCGACCGACCGACCGACCGACCGCCCGCCCGCCCGCCCGCCCGTCCGACCGCCCGCCCGACCAACCAACCAACCAACCAACCAACCAACCAACCAACGAACCACCCAATCAATGCTGGTCTGCTCCGATACCAAACTGTTTCATACTCGTGAAACACAGTCATAAGTATGGCGCAAATTCCCAGAACCGACCAGATAATACAAATTTAATACAAATACAGCGGAAGACTTGAGATACATGGACTGACTCGGACCTGACTCAGACTGCAATCGAACACTCTCAATCATACATCAGGGGTGTGAAAGCCTTGGCCTTGGACATAGACGAAAGGCAAGGGTTTGAGATCCAGAGACGAAGGGAGGAGGAGAGGGGAGATGACGTCAACTCAATGTTTCCAAAGATAGTATCTTGAAATGTCAGAGGTAGCGAAAATCCGAAATGTCGCGAACACAGTGTCTCACAATGTCAGATATCGATCTCACAATGTCAAGTACATCTCCAGAGGAAGATGAAATCAGATCCCACGAGTAGTCCTCAACCTATAGTCCAAATGTCGCTGTCTCCAATGTCATCAGAATTTGTAACCCTCCTTCATACTTGTAGTAGTCCCGTAGGAGAACCCAGGAGTAGACTTCGACTAAGAAGGTAGGGGGGAGAGAGGGAGAGAGAGAGAGAGAGAGAGAGAGAGAGAGAGAGAGAGAGAGAGAGAGAGAGAGAGAGAGAGACAGCGGTGGAGGAAGATGAGGGAGAAAAGGCAAAGCCTTCCTCCCTGGTACCTGTCACGGTAGCTATGGCGCTGAAAGGGCTGGCACTGGGTTGCGGGCTGGGCCGGTGGCTGGCGCTGCTCCCAATGCTGCGCTACTTCCTCTCTGCCGCGGAGCTCCTCTCCTCGCTGCTCCTTGTAATGCTGCAGCGCTGCGCTAATCCTGCTAATGCTGAAATGCTGCGCTAATCCTGAAGACTAACCTCCTGTCTACTCTAACCTTTTTCAGACTTAGGTACCCAGCTGATATACTCCTGGGTCGGCCTCAGTGGTTCAGATCCGATTTCGGAATCTGAAAAATGGGCGCCAAACTGCGCCGCCAGCTGGGCCTACCGATGAACCAGTACCTGGCCTAAACCAACTAGCCGTTGGGTCTGGTGGGGTCTAAACGAGGCCTACCGGACCCTAAACTGAACCGACGGGTCCTAGGCCTACCTGGACCTAAACTGGGCCCCTCGTGATCTGGTAACTGGGCCTGAACCGTGCCTGCTACAGAACCGGGCCCTAACTTTGGCCCGTGTGGTATCAGTATGCCACACGATGACTACACTGGCCTACGACGGACAACAGCAGACTCCTAAGACGCAGGTCACGGGTTCAAACACACATGGGTACTGTACACAAGTGAGTGAGGTCTAAGGATCGAGCCCTGGGATCTGCATCCGCTACTGCGGAGGTGAAAACCGTTTCATCTGGCTTCGTACAGCATAAGAAAGAACTCAACTGGCCTAGCTCAATTAACCCCCCTGTACTGTTGAAAGACATGAGTTCAAATTCCGCTTGAAGCAGATGAAGCAAACGAGTAAAACATGGCAAACTTGAACTGCAAGGAAAATGAGCGATAGCGAACTTTAGAAATCAAACAGCATCATACACATGAGACCAGATAGTCGTGACCTCGAACCAGTAGCAGAATTGCATCACGAGTTCCACCAGATAAGAACACAGCAAGAGCTCATAATTGACAATGCTGGAATAGTGACTGCAAGACTGACTCGTCGAGCAGGGACGAAAGTCGGCCTTAGTGATCCGACGGTACCGAGTGGAAGGGCCGTCGCTCAACGGATAAAAGTTACTCTAGGGATAACAGGCTGATCTTCCCCAAGAGACGGGAAGGTTTGGCACCTCAAATCGGGGCAATCGTCCAGTAATGGGAAAATAAAGTAGAGAATTTGGCTATATGCTGGGACATCCGTAGTTTCTAATCAAAAACATAAGTAACAATAGCGTAGGAAACTCATCATCATCAACGAAGAACCAATGTCGATATCCTATCTGGCGCTCGGCGCCCAAACTACAGATGACAGATCCTATCTAGCCCAATCTACAATGCCGCCGATGACATCAACAGCTCCCCGAAGTACGAGCAGATCTCGGTCAATGCCGTACCTTCAAGCACCAGGTATGTCTCTCGTATCACTCACAACCTCGTTCCCCAACTCACAGATGGCACATGCACCCAAGGACCACCATGTGCCCCATCCATCATACAGCAGCGCAGCTCGGCTATGGCTCCCTGCTCCTTCCAGCTCGCCCGTGAGCGCTGGCCAGCGTTAGCGCCCAAATGCCGAATGTGTGTGCAGACCCTTTCCTAAATGGAAGTGGCCTGCCTGCCTTGCGTGCAGCCTGGCTGCGCTGGGCCCCTGCCCAGAAGCTTCCGATAGGCCCAGAGAGGCTGAGCCCCAGACCAAACGGATCAGGCCCAAGGCCTGTGACGGTTACCCGTGCCCAACTGCCCGCAGCCTGAGTTGGGTCCATGGTGCGTATCTCGCCCAGGGCCTGACTCAGATGCATTTGATAAAGGAGGCCAAGGCCTGGGCGCTTTCAACCAACTGGCGCTGCGCAACTGCCTGAATTTTCCCCCAGTTTCGAAGTAGTCCAAAATAGGCCTCTTGTCATCTGTCGAGCCTGCCTTCACTTAGGGCGGCCGACACTGTTGCAAATAGGGGCCCAGCAGGGCTTATCGAGGCCTTGTGCCTCGCATTCCCTCCTCCATACTTCGCTAGTCCTCTGAGAAGTTTAGTCAATCTGGCGCTTTCCTTTCTGCAGTAACTTCTCATAGTGGGCGACAACCTGCGGAGCGGTCTGCATCAGTTCCTCCCATGTAAACCATCTATCCTCATTAGGATCAGTGTGATGTCTGAACCGAACGCGATACTGCAGCTTTGGTTTCGGAGGACGTCCCCTACCAGTAGATCTTGGCACTGACATTTCTCTGTGATCCACAATGTCATCGATGTCGACTTCTCCGTCCATGGTTGGGGGCAGCACTAAACTGATCAGTTTCCTTGAAAGGTGTGAGCTTGGAGGCGTGGAATACAGGGTAAGTGCGTAGGTGACCAGGGATGTGAACTACATATGACGGCCCATCTGGATCTTCTCCGACAATATCCAAAATCTCCCATGGTCCAAAGTCCTGTGGCATGAGCTTGCGGGAGATCCCGTGCTCCTGTCCCAGTTCTGAGGACTTTACCCAGACTCTGTCCCCTACCTGAATTGTAGACGGGCGGTGGTGTTTGTTCTCAGACTCTATCATTGCCCCCTGCGCCTTGTGCATTTGCTCCACTGCCTGCTGCATCAGTTGTTCATATCGATTCTAATGTGCGTGGTGCAACAGTTAACTGGTTCTCAGGTAGTAGAAAGTCTAGAGACGGTCTAGGCTTGAAAGTCAGTAGCAGACTGTTAGGGCTCACCCCAGTGGGGCTGTGCACAACGTTGTTGTACAGACTGGCAATGAGAGCGAGTTTCTCATCCCAGTCCACCTGATTGGGCTTGATGTAGTGCCGCAACAGGTGTTTTACAGCGCGGTTCAGTTGCTCTGCTTGGCCGTTTGCCTCTGGGTGGTTCCCGGAGGTCATCTGCAGTTGCAGCCTTCCACAACTCACTTGTGAATCTGGCGTCCCTCTCACTAACAATAGACTTTGGGAGCCCAAAGCCTCTGACCCAGTTCTCCTTGAAGAGTCTAATCACATACTCGGTCTTTGCTGTCTCCGACATTGCAACTAACCTAGCGTACTTACTAAACCCATCCACGATAACGAAGATGTGTCTCATTCCACTTTTGTTGGTGACCAACGTGTCCATGAAGTCCATGGACAAGCTCTCACTGGGCCTTTCCGAAATCGGAAAGGGCTTGAGAAGCCCAAGAGAGGCCTGTGTACGTGGCTTGTCTCGCTAACAGACCTGACAAGTCTCCACATACAGCTTGGCATCTCTCATCATCGTGGGCCACCAGAACTGCTGCAGCGATTGGCTGCAGTCTTCTTATATCCAAAATGTCTTGTGGCGTCATGACGCTCTCCTAAAAATAAACTACGCAAAGACTCCCGATTAGGCAAACACAAACGTTTATTCCCGACCTTCTCAAGGAACAGCAAGCCGTTGACCAACTCAAACTCTGTAGAAGTCACTTTGTCCTTCGCCTCTCGTCTGCGAATGATCTCTGACATAAACGGATCCTCGCGATAGGCTTCCACCATAGAACGAGTGACATCGTCTGCAAGCCCGAACTCAGTAATCAGCGCACCAGAGAAATCAGGCCTACGTGATAAGGCATCAACAACTTTATTGTACTCCGCCTTCAGATACTGGGGTTCAAAGTCATACTGTTCAATGACTTTGATCCAGCGCTTCAAGGCATCAGAAAGTACTGGCTAGGTTCTCATCCACTTCAGGGTCTGATGATCGGTCCTGACGATGAAGAACCTCCCAAGGAGGCAATGTCTCCAATGGGTCAGTGCCTTGTAATCTCGTAGAGCTCTTTCTCATAAGTGGACTTAGCCAACTTCTGGCATCTTTCTGGACATGTACTCGACAAGCCTCAACTTTGGCCCCTCCTGCTGCGCGAGCATGACGCCAATGCCATATTGGTTGGCATCCGTGGTTACTATAAACGGCTTGTCAGGATCAGGAGGTTTTAAGACCTCATGGTGTGTCAACGCATACTTCAAATGTCTGAAAGCAGACTCACACCTGTCTGTCCACTCCCATGGGGTGTCAAGGTGAGTCAGGTCAGTCAAAGGGGCGGCAACTATACTATAGTTCTTAACAAAGTTACGGTAGTAGTCGGTCATCCCTAAAAAAAACCTCATCTCAGTCACAGACTGAGGACACGGCCAGTCACGAATGTTGGCCACCTTCGCGTCATCGGGCTTCAAACCCTCTGCGGAAATCTCATGACCCAAGTACAAGATCCAGGTGCGACCAAACTCGCATTTCTCCCCGTTGATCTTGAACTTGTGCTGCCGAAGGAGACTGAGGACTTTGTCTAAGTGCGCAACATGCTCCTCGACAGTCCTACTAAAAATAAGTATGTCATCGAGGTACACGATGACAAACTTATCCAAGTAGTCATGGAAGATCCGATTCATAGCATGCTGAAAGGTGCCAGGAGCATTGCAGAGGCGGACAGGCATCACCACAAACTCGTACAGACCGTACCTGGTCTGAAATGCGGTTTTGTGTTGATCCTCGGGCCTGATTGCAATCTGATGGTACCCGGACTTCAGATCTATCTTACTAAAGTACCGGCATCCTTGCACTCTATCTAGCAAGTCATCGATGCGCGGTAGGGGCTCTCGGTTCTTGACAGTGATGGCATTGAGGCCCCTATAGTCAATGCACATCCTCAGAGTTCCCCCCTTCTTCGGCACAAATAACACTGGGGATCCGTAAGGGGAGACACTTGGCCGGATCCAACCCTTCTCTACGAGTTCCTTGAGTTGCCGGCGAAGCTCATCAAGCTCTCCTGGAGACATCCGATAGATCCTACCCTTCCGGATGCTAGGCCCAGGGATAATCTCTATTGCGTGGACGACCTCCCTCTCAACAACCCATTTCGGCTCTTCAAATACATCAAGGTATTTAGCAACTACTCCCTCTATCTCCGACGACATTTTCACCGGCTCGCCTACTGCAGAGACAAACTAGATACATACCCTCCTCCCGATTTTGCTTATAACAGTTATAGAACAAGGCCGCACACATGCATCCGTAGGACTCAATCAGACTACTAACTTTGAACTTACGTAATCTGGCGGTCCCCCCACCTGGCAAAGTGTGTTTGACCACTTTTCGGTCCCAGTCAAACTGGGGATGTACAACAGAGAGGTAGTACATACCTAACAAGATATCCATAGGGAGATCATCGCTCACTAGGAACGAAACGCGATGTCTCAGTTCCCCTCCTGTGTACGGGAAACAACACTCCACATCTTGGAGGTAGTCATCGACTACCATGCGCTGTTTGTTGGCACAGGTCGACTCAGGCGCTGCACTTGCCCCTGTAAGCGCAGTCTCTCAAGGCACGCGCGACTGATAAAATTTCGCATCGAGCAAGTGTCATAATAGGCCCCGGCCTTATGGCCGCCGATGACTACCTCGCCGACGAACATCTCACTCCTAGGGGCTTTTGCCAAAGCCGTCCCAGAAGCTAGCGGGTCTGATTTGGACCACTCCTCCTCTAGCTCCTCTAAGGATTCAAACACATTCATCGAACAGAGGCTCGATGGGTCTGAATGTGTTTGCGGGACGACCATGGAGTCAGTAGCTTGGGCCATCTCTCGAGATGGTGAGGGTGTGTCCACCACCTCGACCCTAGCAGGAACAACTACTATTCCTACTGGCCCGACGCGTTTCCCGGAGCAGTGCCAGAACTGCTGGCCACATTGCTGCCAACGGGAGTGGAGGATCCCAGCGCCTTCCCCATCATAGGCAGGATCTTCTCGGTCACCTCCTTATTGCGACACTTGAATTGGTTGTGGCCATATTGACCACAACGAATACAGGCCTTCCTGGTGTACCTGTCTCTCCACATGTCCTCTGTGAGACCCGCTTTCTCCCATGGAGGGGCATTGGGATCTACTTGACTCCTGGACCGGGAACCTCTACGGCGTCTACTGGTCGCCTTACCTTTCTGCACAGAGGCAACGACTAGTCCACCCCCTGAAACCTCTACACTGTCTTCCTCTGAACCTGCTCTTGCCTGGAAGTCGTCATCCAACTCGATGGTAGAACCATCGTTGTCGACGAACATGATGCGACCCTTCGCCTTCCAGTTGAGAGGCAGTGACTTTTTCCTACCATCCGTCGGTGGGAGGTGAGTAGAACCTGGGCGTCATAGCGCACCCCAGGGACACAGATCAGACACTCTACTGCGTCGGTGGCCTCTCTTACTGACTTAAAATGCCTGTTGTGCAAAGTCAGGATCGCATCAGTGGCCTTTTGAGCCTCTTGAGGATCATGCCACCTGTCTTCCACCATCTTGAGGAAGTCCTCCAGTTTCTGGTTGACTGCCCAAGCGTGGAAGTCATGACCATATCCCTGCAACTGCACTAAACCACTCAACCATCTTGCTGCACTCCCCTCTAGATAGGAGGCAGCCACAAAGCACTTCCTCGTGTGGCAAGGTAAGTTTGCACTTGACGTAGACTGGCACTCACCTCAACCATGTGTCAAGGTCTTCGCCCCTCTTGTCCCCTGTGAAGGGTTTAGGAGCAGCGATGGTCGTCTTTGGAACCCACTGACTTTGTCCCGGTACCTGTACCATTCCGGGTTGTGGACCCTGAGGCGCAGGCTGCTGCACTAGCTTCTGTTGGGGCTGTGTACCCTGCGGCTGTGTAGGCTGCGCGACAGCAGGCTGCCCGCTTACGGCAACCTGCAACGGAGGTTGGGAAAACACAGTCTGTACAGGAATTTGTACGCTGGGACCTGCTGAGAACCCTCTTGTCCAGGGCATGCCTAGGGAAGCGGCTTGGACCGACGCTGGAGTGACATATGGGGATACCCCAGTCACCGGTGGGACAAAAGGAGAAGGCTGTACAACAGGCCAGGCACCAGGCCCGGACGGTGATGGAGCTGCCTGCGCACGCCCGACCAGAATGGCCAGACTCTGCTGAATATCCTGAAGGAGGGCCGTGTGATGGTCCTGCATTTTTACAACACCTCGCAGGGCTGTCTGCAACGTCCTCACATTTGCATCATATGCGTTAGGTCCATTCCCTCTAACTCACTAATGTCCGCTTCTCTCCGCTGCATCCTGGCTCTTCTTCTAATCATCTTCTCTTTCTCTGCCTTAATCTCCCCTAACGCCTGTTGTAGCTGTGCCTCGCGAATAGCTGCTCGTTGTATGGCAACCTCCTCGGGGGTCAACACAATAGGCTGGCTTGCCATTACGCCAGTGGACTGACTCTGGGTCTACGCGACCGTTGACCCTACAAATCCTGAACTGCTAGCCTGGGAACTCTGCTGCGCAGCAGTTGCCATGGCTGCTGAAGCAGCGGCTTCACTTGCGAATGCTCTGCTGGCCTCCGCTGCCCTAGCTCTCCGCTGCTGCTGCTGCCTCTCCCTAAGCTGACTGAACAATAACCTGTCGCCCTCTGGCCCTAAGGCCAAGTGGGCTATCGGGCGTCTTGCCGATCGCAAGATCCTTGTCCGGTTGTGGGACCTCCCTGTCACTCATAGGCTACAACACTGTACACTGTCTTCACTAGGACACTCTCGATGCCTACCGCAGCATGATGTACATACCGATTTTAAATAATCGGTGGCTATGTCAGAGACTAAACATTTGGGTTTGGCCTGCCCTTCAGAACCCCTCTACAGCGCAGCAAGCAGACAAAGGACAAAGCAGCAAAGCATGCGTGCTCTACTCCCGGTGGGTTGGCATGGTGACCGTGACCCAATGCTTCATCCAGGGCCCTTCAGATAGCACCCCCCTCTTCTTCCAGATGCTCCACGTGAAGGCTGACGACTCTCAAGGTTGAGCGCACACGACTCCTCACATGAGAGGACTCTTAAGACAGAACACACATCAGGCGCTCCGCGCCCAGACTACAGATGACAGATCCTATCTAGCCTAATCTACAATGCCGCCGATGACGTCAACAGCTCCCCGAAGTACGAGCAGATCTCGGCCAATGCCGTACGCTTCAAGCACCAGGTATGTCTCTCGTATCACTCACAACCTCGTTCCCCAACTCACAGATAAGGACCACCATGCGCCCCATCCAGCATACAGCAGCGCAGCTCGGCTATGGCTGTCTGCTCCTTCCAGCTCGCCCGTGAGCGTGTGAGCGCTGGCCAGCGTTAGCGCAGCAGCGCTTACACAGCATGCAGCCAGTGCCCGAATGCCGAATGCGTGTGCAGACCCTTTCCTAAATGGAAGTGGCCTGCCTGCCTTGCGTGCAGCCTGGCTGCGCTGGGCCCCTGCCCAGAAGCTTCTGGTAGGCCCAGAGAGGCTGAGCCCCAGACCAAACGGATCAGGCCCAAGGCCTGTGACAGTTACCCGTGCCCAACTGCCCGCAGCCTGAGTTGGGTCCATGGTGAGTATCTCGCCCAGGGCCTGAATCAGATGCATTTGATAAAGGAGGCCAGGGCCTGGGCGCTTTCAACCAACTGGCGCTGCGCAACTGCCTGAATTTTCCCTCAGTTGCGAAGTAGTCCAAAATAGGCCTCTTGCCGTCTGTCGAGCCTGCCTTCACTTAGGGCGGCCGACACTGTTGCAAATAGGGGCCCAGTAGGGCTTATCGAGGCCTTGTGCCTCGCAGAACTCCCCAGGCAAAAGAAAGAACTCAACTGGCCTAAAAGGTACGTCGGGGATAACAGGCTGACGACTCCCAAGAGCTCATATCGACGTAGTCGTCTGGCACCTCATCATCTTGGGGTACTTACACAGTAATGTGTAGGTGCCAAGCTGGATATATGCTGGGAACTCCGCCAAGTATCTGACCAAATGACAAATGTGTCGGTGCGGACAATCAGCAGGGAAGTCATGTGTTGATACATGCGCTGCGCCCCTCAACAACTACACGCCAGACACCCCTTCAGTAAGTACATCCCTGACTGTTGAAATACAGATCTGAGTTCAAACTCCACTCGAAGCAGATGAAGCAAACGAGTAAAACACTGCAAATTTGAATCACCTAGGGTCGGTCAGTTCAGATCATGGCATCTCAAGGCCGTTGCCCTTTTGAAAAAAGGAAAAAGAAGGGAAACGAAAGAAAGGACTCACTCTGCAAGTTTGGATACAAATGCTCTCTGATAAATGTGGAGCATTCGGGTCCGCCGTGGCCATCATAGATCCCCATAAAAACACCACTTGGTGATGATTCCACCTGATGACGACAACAACGACGACCACAACAACAACAACAACAACATGATGAAAATGTCAATCTCCCAACACGCCACAGACTCTCCAGCTCGAGCTTGAGGAGTGTTTATCCAGAGCAAAGCTTTCACGTCAAGAGAATGTGAGAAGAATCAATTATAATGATGACAAACAAGAACGCCACGAAAATGCCATCCTCCCAACATGCCACACACCCGCCAGCTCGAGCTCGGCCGATGTTAATCCTGAGCAAAGCTTCCGGGTCAAGAGAATGTATCGGAGAAGAGGTCTGTCAGCCTGTGACAGGTGAGGATGAGACAGCATCTCTGGGTACCGAATGAAAGTGAGATTAGTGAGTGGCAAATCTGTGAGCAAATTGCCACAAATCTAGCAGTGATTTATTGGGGAGGCAGAGGGATAAAAGAAATTCATGATACCAAAAAAGAATATAAAAAAATCATGAAACCATGCCTGCCGCACTGTAGATTAGTCAGGCCCGCCGATCTGTCAAGAATATTCCTTCACTTCTGCTACAAAACCACAGCTCCTGGTTTGTAGAGCCACATGTGTCATAACAACTCATATTGTTGATGGGCTTTACCGTCTTTGGCCCACATAGAACATACAGTCGTTATGGCCGTATTTGGCTCACATTTCAGTCCAGATGCAGCGAAAGTGACCGTATGCTCTATTCGGGGGAAGAAGGTAGCTCGGTGGGTATACCTATCAACCATACTTGCAAACGCACGTCGTGCGTGCGGTTCCCAACCTACGGCACGTGAGCCCAACCGTTCCTGTACAGCGCACAACGTGTGTGGGGAACGGCCCGTGACCCCCCCAACCAAAAAAAAAAATAAAAAAATCGGGGGTCGAAACGGCGCATTCAAGGCCCTCCGCCGAAATTCAAAGCGGGATGAATTTGTTTTTCTTTAGGCCCGCATGCTCAAGCGCAGACCAAGTGAGGTTTCAAAATTTGAAACAGTGTCCAAGTCTTTCCAGGGCTGGGCTGGGCCTCTGGGCTGGGCTTCCTGCTCATCTGTTGCAGCCATTCGAGGAGTGCCGCCGCGCTGGAAGAGTGCCCCCTCACCTCGGTCCTCCTCTTCCTCATCCTCCATGTCTCCTACTGCTCCTTTTCGTCTCCTCTGACTCGTCCGCATCCTCCATGTCTCCTCCTGCTCCTTTTCGTCTCCTTCGACTCGTCCTCGTCCTCCTTTCCTTCCTCGTCCTCCATGTCTCCTCCTCCTCCTCCTCCTTCCTCGTCTTCCATGTCTCCTCGCCTCCTTCCCTTCCTCGTCCTCCATCTCTCCTTCTCCCACTCGTCCTCCTCCTCCTGCCCTTCCTCGTCGTCCATGTCTCCTCGTGCTTCCTCATCCTCCATGCCTCCTCGTCTCCTCCCTTCCTCGTCCTCCATGTCTCCTCCTCTCATTCGTCCTCCTCCTCCTGCCCTCTTCCTCCCTCGTCTCCTCCCCTTCCTCATCATCCAAGTGTCCTCCTTCCACCCGTCCTTCTCCTGCTGCCCTTCCTCTTTTCCGTCTGTCCATCTCTTCTCCTCCTCCGCTGCCTCGTCATCACTATTCTATTTGTCCTCCTCGCCCACATCCTCCTCCTCTCCCACCTAGGTATTTTTTCTTTTTTGTTGACCTTTTCTGGATTTGTGCGTGTCCTCCTTGCGAAAGGCCCATGCTAATCTTCTCAATATCGTTCTCATTTTAACGGATGTCTCGCAGTGGTAGATGGGATATGGCGTGTGACGCGCGTGAGGCTGAGGGAGAGCCGAGGGAGAGTTGAGAGAGAGGGAGAGAGTGAGAGCACACACACACACACACTCACTCGACACAACCGAGGGTCGGACGCAGACACCGTGGCAAGGCACAAAGTCGAAGTCTTGGATTCCGAATGCCCAAACAGCAAGTCACACTGAGTACGAGTACAGCAGCAGAAAACTGGTACGAGACTGGTCCCCGTACCGTACGGGAAGCCGGTATAAGTACCGGTGACACGTACGGTACCAGGGGCATTTCTGCAAAGGCCCCGAGGGCAGAACTGAAAAATGCGGTATTTGAAAGTGGCGCCCGAATTGCAGCATGGCGCCAGTTGTCCAAAATCCTACGGTACCGAAGGAGGGGTTTGGAGAAAGAGTGCCAGGCCGAAAACGGGATGCAGTCGAAACAGCAAAAAGATAGACCAGGGATCGAGCCCTGGCGGAGTCCGTAACACTATCCCCTCCCTCTAGAAGGCAACGTCCCGGCTGCCAAAAATCCTGAACTAAAGGGACGGCAGGGAACAGGGTAGTCCAACTGATGAACTAAGGGGACTGCATGGTTTGCTATAGGTTAAGGGGGAACACAGTTCAGGGAACAGGGGACTTCTATTGATGTTCTACTGGGTAAGGGAAACAATGGTCAGGGAAACAGGGGATGTCTATCGCTGTTCTAGTGGGTTGTCAAAGTCAGGAAAAATAAAAATGAAAATGTTTGTTCAGGATGCAAGGGCTGGTGTGTCCGAAGGAGTCGGAAGCAGAATATCATGTAGGAACAAAGTGTCCAACTGTCTTGAAAGGGGGTCTGCAGTGGTCTTGATCAGGTCTTTGGAGTAGGTGGCAGAAGCGGTCTTCAGCGGCTGCGACAGGTAGAAGTCCAAGAAGCGTAGTAGTAGTTCAAGTGTCAAAGTCCAAGTGCTAGGGTGTGTCCGGTACACGAACTGCAATGAGGTCTGATCTGGGAGCAAGGAAGTCGCAGACTGATGCAAAGATCCATGTCACAAGTTGCTGCTCCAGTAAGTCCGCGAGTCGGGATGCCGGCCGACGAAACAGCATGGTGGCCACACCAGCTGCATAATCTCCATGAACAGTGAGGCAGCAGGCCATCGTCCTCGTGCGCTTGCCATTAGATCCTTTATCATTGGCGTCACGCAGGTTCACAAGCATTGGACAAGACAGACAAGGTAGTGGAGAGGACAGATGGGACAAGGCTAGGCGAGGGCAAGGGCAAATCAGACATCAGGAATGAAGGTCAAGGGGAGGGTGGACTGGGTTGAAGGGTGTCTGTAGAGTGGGGTTGCGAGGTTGTAGCAGGGTTTATGCCATAGTTATATAGGTATCTAGGACAGGATTAGCACGATCATAGGCGCGGACAAGTTTCATGGCGTTCTTAAGATTAGAGAGAGGTTCCCATGTAGATTCTTCATCGGGGTATCCGGTCCATTTGACTTTGTATTCAGTGATTGGTTCCGGTTGATCAGATACCTGAGTGGTTCGTCGGTCGATGATGGTTTCGACAACGAATTCAGGGCCTGTGGGTAGCATGATCGGTGGAGGTCTAGGATATGGGCGGTCGGCGAACTGGGGGGGGATTCATGGTATTCTTTTAGGTACTCGGCATGGAAGACTGGGTGGACACGACTCATGTCAGGGGGAAGTTGGAGTTTGTAGTTAACGGGGGAGGTTTGTTCAATGATGGGGAAGGGACCGAGCCATTTGTTGGAGAGTTTCTTGGACAAGCCGTGTTCGGGTTCAAAGCGTTTGGCGGAGAGCCAGACTTTGTCCCCTACTTTGAATGATACGTCGCGTCTCCGTTTGTTAGTCTTGTTGGCTTGTTGTTCTTGGGTTCGTTCAATGGCTTTGGAGGCTTCTCTCAGGAGTCTGTTCATTGTTGCTATCCATTCATTGAGAGAGGGGCAGGGGGTGGATGGGTTAAGCTGCGAAGGAAGCAAGAAGTTGGAGGGTAAGCGAGGGTGGTAACCCAAGTCGAGGTAGAAAGGGGACATGCCGGTGGAAGGGCAGACGGTGTTGTTGTAGGCGATCTCAGCAGCTGTGAGCAACTGATCCCAATCGTGTTGGTGGGGGTGACAATACTTCCGCAGAATTCTTTGGAGAGTATCGTTCATGTTTGTCCAGTGCTATACTTGAGCGTGGTTCCGTAGACCGTGAAGAGGTGTTTCCAGAATTGTGAGAGAAAGCGAGGATCAGGGTCACTGGTGATGTTCTCGGGGATGCCGTGATGGCGAGCAACATGATCGAAGAAGAGTGTGGCGACGTCTTTGGCACTGTGCGAGATCGTGCAGGGGATGAAGTGGGCACGTTTGGTCAAGCGGCAGACAATGACGTAGATGCAATCATGTCCGCGGTCAGTCTTGGGAAGACCGCACACGAAGTCCATGGAGATGGACTGCCAACGATGAGTAGGCATGGGCAATAATTGGAGCTGGCCGGGTTTGGCCCGGTTCGAGAGGTTGATAGCTTGGCACGTGGGGCATGAGCGAATGTATGCTTTGACGTCGACGAGCAGGGAAGGCCAATAGAAGTAGCGGGAGATGGTGTCGAAGGTTTTCTGGAAACCAAGGTGTCTTGCGGTCTTGGCGTCGTGGTGCTCGGCCAAGAGTTGAGTACGGAGACCACGTGCGTCGGGGATGCAAAGTCGGCGAGTGCCTTTGGTATTGATGTAGAGAAGGTTGTCATGGAGGGAGTACTTGGGGACAGGGTCAAGATCACGGAGCTTGTTGTAGATGGTGATGAAATCTGGGCAAGATAGGTAGCCTTGGGTGTATCGGTGATGGAGTGATGGCAGGAGTTGGATATGAGTCATGGCGGCGTAGACTTTCTCGGGGGGCTTGTGGTCGGGTCGTCGAGAGAGGGCATCCGCAATGCGGTTGCTTTTGCCAGGGGTATGGAAAATGGTGAATGTGAATTGGGCAAGGAAGTCCAGCCAGCGGGCTTGGCGTGGAGTGATATCTTTTCTTGGAAAGGATGGAGGAGACGATGGTGTTGTCAGTGTGGATGGTGAAGTATTGCCCGTCGAGGTACGGGGGCCACACTGTGAGGGCATGACTTACGGTGAGGAGCTCCTCGTTGGAGGGGTAATTCATCTCTGCGGGAAGGAGCTTCTTGCTTGCGAAGGCGATGGGGTATTCGCCAGGTGGAGCCTCGGGGTGAGTGGGCAAGTCCTTGATGGAGGGGGTCTCGACGGTGTCGCAGGGGAAATGTTGGGACAGTACGACTCTGATGGTGAAGTCGGAGGCATCAGTGGTGACATAGAAATGGCAAGTGGGTCGGCGATCTTGAGGATAGGGGCCGTGGTGATGGTTTGCTTGAGTAAGTAGAAAGCGTGTTGGCGGCCATCGTTCCAATGGAAGGGCTCGTCCTTGCGGGTGAGTTTGTGGAGAGGGTAAGAGACCTCGAAAAAGTTGCGAATGAACGGGCGGTAATAGTTGGCAAGGTCAAGGAAGGAACGGAGGAGGGTCTTGGGTGGGGGGTACTCGACGAGGGTTGTGACCTTCGAGGGGTCCATACGAATGCCTTCAGCGGAGACAATATGGCCGAGGTATTCGACGCTTGAAGCGGCAAACGTACATTTGCTGAGCTTGGCGTACAATTTTTGCTCTCGGAGGATCGAGATGACTTGGCGGAGGTGCTGAAGGTGGGACTCGAAGGTGGGGCTGAAGACAAGGATGTCATCAAGCTAGACGACGACACAGACTTCGAGGAGGTTGCGAAAAATGTGGTTCATGGTAGATTGGAAGGTAGCGGGGGCATTGGTGAGTCCGAACGGCATCACGAGGAACTCGTAGTGCCCGAACCGAGAGTGGAAGGCGGTCTTGTGGGTGCCCTCCTCGCGGATACGGATCTGGTGGAAGCCACTGCGAAGGTCGATCTTGGTAAAGTACTTCACTTCACGGAGACAATCAAGGAGCTCGGAGATCCGAGGTGTTCTTGATCGTGATCCGGTTCAAGGCGCGGTAGTCTGTGCACATGCGGAGTTCCGAAGTTCCACCTTTCTTGACGAAAAGGCAGCTGGTTCCGAAAGGGGATGAACTTGGCTTAATGAACCCTTTTTCAAGGAGTTCACCGAGTTGCCGCTTCTTTTCTTCGGCTTCGGGGACAGAGAGTTGGTATGGAGGGCGGCAAGGTGGAGAATGTCCGGGTTCCAAATCGATGGTATGGGATACGCCACGATCCGGAGGTAGTTTGGCGGGTAAGGACTCAGGAAAGACGTCCCTGAACTCGTCGAGGATTGAGGTGATGGCGGGGTTGGAGGGGGGGGGCTTGATCGGGTTTGTCCATCGGGAGTAAGTCCTCGGGACTTTCGCGATCAAGGACAAGACAGTAGTAGGCGGAGTCGGGGTTTAGGCGAGCCATGTGGAGGAAATGGTGCGGGGTGACAAAGCCTTGGGAGGTCGGATATGGGAGATAGGGAATGTCGATGGTTGTGTCAGGGGGGTTGGTGAGGTGAAGGAAGTTGGGGTGGAATGCGTATGGCATGTAGCGGTCCAGCCACGGGGTTCCTAAGAYGATGTCGCACATCAAGTGCATGACGTCAAACGAGACCTGACTGCGGAGGGTTCCGACGGTCATGGTGGTCTCGGGAACCGTGCGGTCTACTACGACGGCGGTGTCTTTGTCCCCTAGGCGAATCGTGATCGGGGAGTCATARCCGGTAGAGGTAAGACCGGCTTTGCGGACACACGCGTGGGTGATGAAGTTACCGGAGGCTCCAATGTCGAGGAGGGCCCATAACTTAGTTGTAGACACACCAAGGGTGGCGGCGATGAACTTGAGGTGGAAACGAGAGGAGTTGGCGGTGGAGATGATGGTGTTGAGGCGGCGTTGTTCGTTGCCTAAGCGGACAAGCCGATCGTGTCGGGCTCGTTCCTCAACAACATCGGAGCAGGTGATAGTGGATGGGTTTGGAAGAAGGGTAGAGGAGCATGAGGCAGTGGGAGGCGTTTGCGACGCCTGGGAGTCGTCCGGTGGAGGGGGCGTCACCGAAGAGGGGGGAGGCGGACGAATTGTCGATGCCAGATGGACCATCGGTGGGACGGAGGACGTCACCGATGGATGGGCCGACAGACGCGATGTCAATGCCGGGCCAACGTCCTGGGGACTGTGTTCATGATGAGGAGGGACCCGCGCTTGCAGAGGGCGGTGATGCGGAGGTTGCGGGTCGAGTGGAGGCGGACTGGTGGGTGAATCGTGCCGCGTTGGGGCAGTTGGTTTGTTGGTGCCCCAATTGGCGACAGCGAAAGCAACCTCCTTTTGCTTGGAGGTAGGTGCGCTCCTCGGCGGTGAGTTTCTTGAGGCGGGAGGGTGGGGTAGATGAGGGTGGTCGGGAGCCGCGATCTCTGCGCTGCATTCTCATGAATTGGATGACATTGAGTTCCTCGGAAGTGAGGGATGAAGAGTCGAGTGAATCGGAAGATGCGTCGGGGTCAAGTGTGGTGAACTCGTCCGAGGAAGTGATGGAGGTGGTGTCTTCGGGGGTGATGTGGTGGAAAAAGCGGGTGCGGTAGGGGCCGGGCGGGGGCTGGTGGGGGGGGTGGAGGAGTCGATCGTGGTGAAGCATGCGAGAGAGGAGGTCAGCAAGGGGCATGTCGGGTTCGTGGGCGAGGGTGGTTGCAAGGTCTTTGTGGCATACTCGTTTGATGCGGGAGATGAACGCAAAGTCGGGAATGACGGTGTGGGGTAGGTGGTGGCGGAGGGAGCGGACGTATTGGACGAACCGGTCCATGGGACCGGTCTGGCGGAGGTGGCAGAATTGTTCAAGGTAGTCGGCAATGGTTTTCTGGGGGCGGAAGGTGGCAGTGAGAAGCTTGGCCCATTGGAGGAAGGAGTGACGTGGTCCTCCGGAGGCTCGGCAGTTGCTAACTTCAGCCATCCACCATTTGGCGGCATTGTCGAGGAGGCGGGAGGTGGCAATGGGGAGCCAGTGGGCAAGGGGCATGTGGTGGAGGTGAAAAGAATTCTAAAGCTGGGTTAGGAAGAGAAAAATGTCCTCGTGGGGGAGGCCGGAGAAGGACATGATTTCGCCAGATCGGAAGGAACGGGGGATTTCCCCGTCGCGGTGAACGATCTGCGCGAGGGTGTTGAAGCTGAGGTTATTGGGGGTGGTGTCGTTGCAGGTGTGGTCGATTTGGTTGTTGTCCTCAAGGAGGTAGTTGGGGGGGAGTTGTGGCATTGCGGGGTAAACCCCGGAGGTGACTTGGGAATAGGTGGGACGGATGGTGGGGATGGTGGAGGTGGTCATGATGGGTTGGGAGAGGGTTTGGGAGTGCGGGGGGGGAAGAGGGGTGACGTGGATGGGGGAGGAATGAGGCGGTGTGCTGGATGCGCCGGATGAGGGAGGAGGTGGAGGGGACGGAACGGTGGTGGAGGTTGAAGGGTTGGTGCATGTGGTGGTAGAGGTGATAGGTGTGGAGGAGGTCGGCGGGGGGGTGTTGCTGGAGGCGGCTGTGGAGGGAGTGGCTTGCGCTGTGGAGGATGGAGTGGTTTGCAATGTGGAGGAGGGAGTGGTTTGCGCTGTGGAGGAGGGAGGTGCAACCGTGGTGACGACCGTGATGGAGGGGATGGTCCCTTCAATCGTGGTGACGCGGTCGCATATGGACGACATGTTGGCTTTTATGTCGTCGAGAGAGGCTGTGTCGGAGGGTGTTGAGTGCGTGGAGGATGGCGGAGAGGTCGGTGGTGGCAGTATTTGCTGGTGGTTGTTTGCCTACGAGGTTGCGGGCGATGCTATCGACTAAGTCGGTGCGGATGTCAGACATGTTGATGGAGGGTGCGGTCATGTCGGGGGAAGAGGGGGTGGAGGACGTGCCCTGAATGGGTATGGAGGATGCAGCAGCAGCGGCGGCGGCGGCGGTGGCACGTTGGGAGTTCTTGGTTTGGTGTGGTGGCATGTGGAGGGTGGGGGGGGAATCCCTTATTTATTTATTAATAAATTCAAAAATAAAGATAATTGCCAAGGTTTTTTGGAAAGTAGGGAATTAATATTGAATAAATAAATTTATTCCAATTGGAATTTTATTTATTCAAAATTAATTTGGGTAGAACAAAACTTTGAAGGATCCGAAGGGGAGATTTAGAAAATTCGTTGTTCACAATATTGGTAAAAAATAATAATAAAATTGAATTTATTTCAAATTTTATTTACATGAAATTTCGAAATATCTTCGAATTATAGAAAAAGAATTAGGAGGTGGAATTTTAAAATTTTTTGCTGAAATTTTGGAAAAATAATAATTAATTCCGAAGGGAGGGATTAATTCCGAACGTGAATTTAAAGAAATGTCGGGAGAGAAAAGAAAATTTGAGACAATTTTGTAAAAATAAGTAATTAATTTCAAAGTTCAAAATGTGAATTCAAAATTTCGGAAAAGGGCTAATTATGAGTTGCAAAAGGATTCCAAGGAATTTGGAAAGAAATTAAGGGTATTCCAAAAAGAGATGAATTAATTCTAAAGTATTCAAGAAATTTCAAAAAAGAAAAGCTTTAAATTGTAAAGAATTTTCAGAGAGGAAGTATTTCGAGAATATTTGAAAAATTAACTACTTATTTCCAACGTATTTCAAAAAGAAATTTCGAAAAGGGACTCGTCGTGTTTTTTTTTTTTTTTTTTTTTTTTTAAAGGTAGATTGATACAAAAGTATTTTGGAAGGAGATAGATTAGCTAGATGATAGGGCTTCGCAGCGGGGGGCGCGAATACGCGGGGAGGGAGGAAAGGGGGAGT
>BFEA01000007.1:1649014-1663798 GCA_003427395.1 Chara braunii | reverse complement strand
GAGAGAGAGAGAGAGAGAGAGAGAGAGAGAGAGAGAGAGAGCAGGAGTGACCAGCAGGAGGATTTAAGACATGGTGACCTGTCATAGGAGGAGAACTTGGAGGATTGGGGGGGAGGAGGAGTTGGAGATGGGGAACCTTACCAGGGTGGAGCCAGGACGATGAAGAAAGCTGCCGAACACAGCGGGAGACAGAGGCAGAGACTTGGAACGCATTTGAAAGTTTGAATCGCGGAGGGAAACTGCCGTGCCTACGGGCCTGGGTATCCCGCAAAGTTGTCCACCTGGTATGGAGGGCAAACCGGGTACAACAGGGTGCAGGCCCAGGCCCCAACGTCGCGGTCCAGATTGCAAGTTTGCACACGGGCCTGACAGGGGCGAAACACAAAGATTTAGGCCCAAAAGGGCATTTCGCTCTACCCACATCTTTTAGGGGCATTTTGGCATATAACTCAAGTTATAGGGGTATTTCGCAAATTATCCCTTTTAATTCTCTGTTCGTTTTTTCTTATTTTTATTATAAGTTTTACTTTGTGTTTTATTTTTATTTCAAAAATTTAAGGGAATTTTTTATTTTTATTTTTTTTAAACAAAAAGGCTAATTCTTTAAGCCCAACCAATTCAATTACCTGTCGAATCTGGACAGGACAGCCTTTCAGGCCTTTTTTATTGTCATTATAGTATTACGGGGAACCCCGTAGCAGCCACATCCATGCTCAAGTGCAATGACTTGCTGGATCCAGGTTGCCTGTAGCCTCACTCTGACGAGGCTGTACCATAGGTAGGGACAGATTCGTAATTTGTTTGGCTGAGGGCTAACCGAGAGACCTCTCTGTGAGGAAAATTCGTGAGGACATATTTGTAAATATAGGAAATATGGGCCCAGTACTAACTCAATTTCCTACAGCTACACTAACTGCGAATAGCAGACCTGGGCTACCCCTAGGACAGGCAGGCCCAATGGGCCTACGCTGATAGACGGTCCTATAGCCTATAGCCGGGTAGGGAGAGGCCCTAGAGGCCGAAACAGAAACGGTACCGGTCGGTCAGCCAGTCCGGGCTAGGTCGTGTCTAGGCTAGTCTAGAGTATAGATAGGATGGGGACATCGGTCCTGGGCTTTTGGCAGTTGACACTTCGTGGTGGAAGTTGCTGCGCACATGGTATCAGGCTGTGGTTGCTGATTCCGGTGTGGGAGATGGCGGGCATAGCCAGACCTTCGGAGCGCTGACCAGACTGGGGTCAACGCTGTCCGCTCTGACTCTCTGGGAGTCAAAGCGGTCTGGGCTATGAGAGGTCTGATGCGTTGGAGCACGTGGTGCACTGCTGACCCTCCTCAGGAGTAGGGTCCCAGTGGCGATGCAGCCATAGCTGCGTCTTCTCAGAGGAGATCATCGTCTGGACTTCATCTTCATCAGGGACTGTTGGCGCTGAGCTTCTTCTTCATCATCTGGGTGGCGATTGGCTCTGGGAGCCTGTTTCACTTTGCCGCAGGCCACTGAGCTGGATGTCAGGGTGGCGCTGGGTGTTACCTGGGGTTTCGGTGCTATTTTTAGCTGTTCCGGGTGGTGGGGTTGAGGCGCTACCCCTCTGAGGGTAGCGCAACAGGGTTCTGAGGTCATTTCAGTTGAACGATGCTCTGAGTTTAATAAACAGTTGTAATACTGTGTTTGAGTTGTCATCTCTTCATTGATTTCTGGCTGTGATCACTCGGTTGTCTTCTATGAATGATTGTTGGGATTTCTGTGGGGAGAATTCACTGAATTGTGTATTCTGTCACTTCGTTTCTCTGAGTCTTCCACTGCGTTTTCTTTTCTGGGCGGTGTGACCCTCCACTACCTCTCCCCTTCCTTCTGTGCATGTATGGGTGTGTACTGGATTTCCTGTGAGTGAGCGTTGATAAAATTTCAACAGACAATCATGTTCATAACACAAGCCTCCAACGAGGGAAGCTGCACCCACCAGCAGGTGCGATACCTGCTACAGCAGGTGGGCAATACCGGCCAGGGGTCAGCCGGTAGCATCAGGACCGAGCTTCTTTGATGGGCCAGTCACTGTGCCTCCCCTCCGCCCCCCCTCCCCTATGAACAGCAGCAGTCTCTGCTCAATGCCACTCGGGGGGACCAACGGCATATCTCTAGGTGGGGGGCGCCAAGCTTGCCCAGGAAGGTGCATGAGGCCAATGGGGATTGAACCCAAGACCTCCTGAATGCCACTTGCGTGCCTTACCAACTGAGCTCAGACAAATATTGTTTATTAAACTTATTTTACTTTTCTTCATATTGCGAGTCGACTATTGCTTCTGACACCTGCAAACAGGCGAAAAGAATGAAGTGGTAGGATTTTGCATCTGACAGACCAACACAGGCATCCTACTAACCCAACGATAATGCTAGCGATAGTGGTAGTTTACACGGGCATGTACGAACAATGACCTCATCCCGTGAGATGACCTGACTACCGGCACCTTCGGAAGAGAAGGCACCATTGACATGTGTCATCACCCAAATCAGTACTCGAGCTCTTAGTCAGTCTCACCGGCTGACCGAGCATCGTCCTCTTCTCTACCAACATGCAGGTTCCTGGTGGTTTTTGGACAAAAGGAGGCATGGGGCACCGTTGGCATGTTTGATACATACCTCTTCCTCTTCTCTACCGACACGCAGCCGCTTGGTGATTTTCAAGGAGTAGAACATCACAAATGAAACAACAGAAACCCAGGTGGAGACCAACAGGACGCCAAGGAACTGCACAGACAACAACAATAACAACAAGAACGGCAAACAAGCACCAAGCCAGCAAGAGTCAACTTGAATATGCAAGCAATAGCACATTCCCATTGGGCTAATCTGGTCGTCTTGGTGATTTTTTTGTTATTTTAATATGTTCTTGGTGGGTTTCAAAACGTTTGGATAACAGAACTCGTTCCAAAGATAGTAGCAACAGGCGAGATGCTTCACTCCATTTACTCTTTCGAGCCACATTTCTTCATAGAGGCTCTCGAGCAGAAAGGTCTGAGCCAGAGCGGTTGGAAACACTCGAAGAGCCTCACCAGAGAGAATCGTAACTGGAAATATGATACCCGGGCAACTTCCTGATTGGAGTCATCCATCATGACGTCGGAGAGGAGGGTTATTGATTACTCGAGTTGGAAAGCCGTGTAATGTACATCTTGCACAGTTTGATGGGCACTCTAGTAGACTTCGCAAGAGGCTCTGAAGAGCCTCAACTGATGTGGCGTTTTGCAAACTCGTCTCGCCGATCTGGACAAATCGGTCCTATATTCCAACCCCTTTTCAATGGCGCTTAGATTATCATACAACCAATAATCGCATACACATGTCTCAGGGGAGCCACAAAGGAGTAGTAATTAAAAATGGTATTGTAAATGCACGTATATCGCCCGCGAGAATAGAAGGCACTGGTGTGTGTGTTGTTGTCAAAAAAAAAGGAAAAAAAAAAAGAAAGGCAAGTATATCTGCTTGGTTTATTGGGATCATATTCTTCGTGATATAGGAAGTGCAAGGAGACCCTCACTCATGCGCCATCCATTTCATGTGAGCATGCAGATATGGTGGTCGCACCAAACACATGAAAATCAACTCGTCCTCCCTCTTCGAGAATCGCCACACAGTTCAAAAAAAAAATGGAGTTACAGTCATCAAATACGGCACGCACACAGCACAAAGTTATAGATGGTGCAGCTATGGTGGGTCGGCCCCACAAACAGACTTGCAAATTCAAGATAACAAGCCTGGCTCAATTTTACAATCGAGTTGGGCTTGAAACTTCAATGAAACGTCCCACCATGCAAGCCCTGTCACTCGCTGCTACAAAAGATGCAGGTCAGAATTGAACGCAGTCTTCTGGGGCTGCAATCTCTACTACCGCCAGCATGTCTCCTTCCCTCTTCTACACAGGATCTCTCCCTGAACATCGCAGTGATGCTCCCACTCTATGGCTCACTCACCGCCAAGCAAAAGCTCTCCCCTGCAAACGCCCAACACAAACAACGCGATCCAGATCGCACTCCAAAAGGAACAGAAAACAACAGCTACCAGACTCTATTGCCCTAGTACTCCAGCTATGGCTGTCTTCTTCACCACAGCGCACTGCTTGTTTCGAAGAACCAGCACCACACAGAATGAAGTTCAATGAACCCTCCAAAAACGAATTCTGGAGCTTTATTTGTGGGGACATTTCCCCCGTCGCCCTTGGAAGCCTCTGGATGCTTGCGGGAGGCACACTTACTGCACAGACGGAGCTAAGCATTGATTTCACGTACACATAAGAGCAGGTCCCAGGTTCAAGGCTCCACAAACACAGTCGACGCTTACAACAGGGTATAGCAACAGGTAAGGGCAAAGGTAAGTCAACACCAGGTCCCTGGTTCAAACTCCAATAGCATCACATAAGCATACTACATAGCGCAAAAGGCAACAACAACAACGACAGGTCCCGGGATCGAATCACCACAGGCTTAGGAAGGTGAAATCCTTTCAGAAGAGTATACCCTTTGTATGTGCGTCTCCCGAATTAGTTGCGTGAGTCTCCCATGTAAGGGATACAGGATTCAGTTTCCAGCTTTTATTAAACCACCCCGCTCCCCGGCGTCAAAAACCTCGGGGGACCGGTAGCACAGTCACGAGGCCTACCGGTAGCATAGCGTCGAGAACCGGCTGAACGACAAAAATGGAAATTGCGTCAAAATGACGCGTGATTTATTCCGCAGCCCAATTTTACTTTATTTTTAGTATTCTTCCCAAAACGATCACAATGAAATCCACGGGCCCCTCCAAGTTTCAGCTTTTGCCGCTCATTCTTCTGAGCGCGAAAAATCATTGAAGTTGAGGTACTTTTTCTGTTGGCCCACACATGGTGGAGTGGCAAAAATGGAAATGCACCGATGGCACACGATTATTTCACAGTCAATTTTCATTTTTATTTTATTTTTCCAGTATTTTTCCTTGAAAGATCACGACCTAATTTATGGATCCTCAAATTTCAGAATTTTCAGCAAATTTTTCTGAGCGCAAAAAATCGCCAAGGTTGCCGCTTTCAAATTGTGGGACTGGACCCACCGGTGACGAACTGCTGCCGCCCCTCTGTAACTCACAGGGCCGTGGGTTTCGGGTGTCGGGGGAAGGGGTGGTCTAATACGAAACATTTTTTTCTATTAAAAAAGGAGAAAAAAAACAATTGCAAGGAAGATGAGTGATAGCGAACTCCAACAATCAAACAGCATCATACATATGAGTCCAGACAGTCTTGACCTCAAACCATATGCAGAATTGCATCACGAGATACACCAAATAAGAGCACACCAAGAGTTCATCATTGACAATGCTGAAGTAGTCCCATCATCATCATCGAAGAACCAGAGTTGATATCCTATTGGCGCTCGGCGCCCAGACTACAAGTGGCAGATCCTATCTAGCCTATACTACGAAGCAGAATGATGACATCAACAGCGTTCCCGAAGTACGAGCATACAGCGGACAATGCCGCACGCTTCCAGCACCAGGTATGTCTCTCGCAACACTCACAACCCCGATCCACACCACACAGATGCCACTAGCACCCAAGGACCACCCTGCGCCACACCCAGCTCACAGCGGAGCAGCTCGGCTATGGCTGCCCACTCCTTCCTACTCGCCCGTGAGAGCGTGAGTGCCAGCCAGCCGGCAGATAGCGCAGCAGCGCTCGCGCAGCATGCAGCCAGCACCCGAATRCCGAATGAGGAGGCAGGCCCTTCCCTATATCGAAGTGGCCTGCCTGCGTCCAGTCCAGGAAGCTTCCAGTAGGCCCCGGTAGGCACAGGCCCAGACCTCACACGCAGGCCCAGGGCCTGATGGTTGCATGTGCCCCACTTCCCTTGGCCTGCTTACGGCCTTTCCCCCGCGTCTGGCCCAGGTCCCCATTCAGATACATTTGCAAAATATGGCCTGGGCCTGGGCGCCTTCAACCAACTGGCGCAGCGCAACTGTCTGAATTTCACCAGTTGCGGGGTACCCTGAAAATCGAGGCCCTGAGGGCCTGTCGCGCCTGCCTTCACTTAGGGCGGCCGACATGCTGCAAAAAGGGCCCCGAAGGGGCTGAGCGGGCGTAGCCTCGCACAATTCTATACGGCAACATATTCATATGCCAGGTCGCCCAACCTTACCGAACAGGATTCAGAAGACGGAATAGAAAACAGAAGATGGCTTATGCACAGCGAACCATGCAGCTATGACTGCAACCTGTCACTCTCTCAACACGTTCTGTGCAAAGTTGCAAATTTATCTCCCCCTCGCTGTAACTTCCATCAAGCGGCCACCTCTATGTGGTGAAATCCACTCTTCAGGTCCATCTTCAAGGAGACCTGGCAGCCCTGGACTCTGTTCAACAGGTTCTCAATCTGTGGCAATGGCTGTACATTCTCATGGTGATACTATCCAGCACTCTGTAGTGGACACCCATGCGAATACCTCCATCCTTCTTAGGAACGAACAAACAGCATAGGTGCCCGGAAGGGCAAAGAAATGGGACGGTCCATCGCCCTTTTCCATGAAATCGTTGGAGCTACCGCTTGAGTTCACCAACATATGTCCCTTTTGAGGTATGGCGCCCAAAACCCGGCCATTATGGGTGCTTAAATGACCACTCCATCAGGACCTGTTTTGACAAACGAAAGTCGCATTTCCCTGAGCCTAACATCTGCAGTGCCGCCATGCCCTTCCCCACCGAGCCTCTACCAGGCCTGGGCACTGTAGATTTTGCCCCAGTACTTGTAGACAAGAAATATGAACAGTGCAGGGGCTGCTGGAGTAGAGGTTTAACTTCCCTCGGCAGGATACCCATGGGGTCCTCCTACAGATCTGCAGACAGGTTCACTAGACTCTGCACTTTCTCATGACCTTAAACCACCAGTACACCCGAGCCTGGCAGACTCGCACTGCGTGCCAAGCTTTGCCGAGCCACCAGCGCCACACTTTTGTTCTTTTTCAGCTGGTGCCCCAGCCATCGAGGTCCGGTGGCCCCAAGCCTCCGAAACTTTAGGAGTGAGACATGAGGTTTTTCAGAGTTGGCTGGGGTCGTGTACTGGCGGTTTAAGGGGTCTACAGCATTTGCAGGCCACCCTGTGTGACCCGAGCCAGCCAAAGCAGAGCTGGTCCCCGGAAAGGCAAAGTACTGGGATGGTGTAAAAGGAAAAAAGTTGGAGGGCTGTTGGAGTAGCCGGGATTTGAACCCCATACTCCCCCAGTGTGCTTGTCGTTCGGGGTGTGCTTTTTGGAGGCCCCGGGATTCAAATCCGGGCAGGTGTTTTAGCAGTTCAGTAGATTAAGGCCATCATGGCACTAATGCAATCAGACTCGCTATCTTTCACACTTCGTATGCATGTAAACAGGTGGTGCAGCAAACTGGCGACAAGCGCCCACTCAGAACTCAGAGCTATGGAAACCAAGAACGCAGTTCAGATACAAGTTCACTTCAAATGGCTATGGCGTCACAGCGCCTGTATAACTCTCTGTTCACACACACACAGGATCACCCTGGATATCCCACACGCGGCACTCTGTACACACATACGCACACACACGCTACACTCTCCTAACAGCTATGGCGGCTATGGCCGCTGCTACCCTATCGCTATGGCTAAGCTCCTTCTCTCGCCCACTTYGTCYTCGGGCTCACTGCAGACCACCTCGCACAAGTCGCTGTGGCAGCGCTTCCGCATGGCTTACGCAGGAATGAATGAATGGCTKGGCGCTGCCTCTTGATTTATACTTCTGCAGCTCGTTGGTCTGCCCCCTTTCCCATGCCCGTGGTGCACACAGTCCCGTATGGAACTTGCTTGACTGGACTAGGACTGACTGGGACTGGGACCGCTGACTCAGCACGGGTAGACTCCACCACTTGCCAACCTTGCCTCAGCCTAAATGTCAGCAGCTTCAAAAGGCCACTACGAGGACCTTCCGGAAGGCCGTGGACTTGGCCTTTCGATACTGTAGCAGCTACGACCTTGACCTTTCGGAGGAGCTACAGCTACGACTTCTAGACCTTGCTAAGACTCCTGTCCGACAGGTTTACAGATCTAACCCCTCTAACCTACAGACCTCCGACGACCTACCAACTGGGGAAACACAGGTCATGGGTTCAACTCCTGGGGTCGACACAGATACTGTACACAGGTAAGGTAAGTCTAGGGATCGAGCCCTGGGATCCGCATCGGCTACTGCGAACAGGTGAATACCGTTTCATTCCCACCGGCCTAAATTCGAGGTCCTCAAAGAATAACTCAGTCCAAGGCAGGACCTTTACCTTTCTTATCTCTCTCGTAGGCTCTAACTATGTCCGGAGCTGTTTCTAGAAGTTCCGTTCTTGTAAACCAGCGGTCGTCCTCCGGTTCCTGATAAGCAAACTGGACCTTATACTGTTTCTGTGGACGACCTCTACCTCCTGTTCTGAACACGTCTTCACCTACAATGCCGTCAATGTCGTATCTTCCGTCCATGTCCGGAGGGATCATGGACCTTCTAGATGGAAACTGTTGACTTGTGACACACGGGAACAACTTTGATGCATGAAACACTGGGTAGGTGCAGAGGTGTGCTGGGATCTCTACTGTGTAGGACGGCCCATCCTCTCCGCCCTTGACTTCTAGAACTGGCCATGGTCCCCTGTACGCTGGCAGTAACTTCTGCGAGATGTTTTCCTCAGGAGCAAACTCTTTGCACTTGACCCAGACTAAGTCGCCTACTTGGAACTGCGATGGGTGACGGTGCTTGTTGGCTTGCTCTATCATTCTATGTTGGGCCCTCCTGAGGTTGTCGACGACTGTAGCTAGCTCTTTCTCGTGCTGTATCGCGAACTCCCTGGTACCGGGCGGTAGCCTGTGAATCTGGTCCCAGTTAAGTCCCTCAAACGGTCTACGCGGTCTAAAGGACTTGTGTAAGTCGTTGGGAGTGCGTCAGGTGGACAAGTGCATGCTGTTGTTATACGCACTGGCTACCTTGGGGCAAATCTCATCCCAATTGACTTGATCTGGTCTAATATACATACGCAGAACTCGTTGCAGGACCTTATTCATTTACTCCATCTAACCGTTAGTCTCTGGATGACGGCCAGATGACATCAGCAACTTTGAGCCATAGACTTTCATGAGTTCATGCCAGTTCTGACTAGTGACCCGGGTGTCTCTATCGCTAACTATAGACAGCGGAATCCCGTGATCGCAAACCCAATGGTCAAAAAACTTTTGAATGACTAACTCAGTTCATGCGCAAAGGAACAAAAACAGCATACTTACTAAATTTATCAACTACGACCATAACTTGGCTCTTACCATGCCTACTCTTGACGCCAGCGTCCATAAAGTCAATGGACACTAAATCTCCTAGCTGATCAGGAATAGGCAAGGGTCTGAGAAGACCTAGAGGGGCACACGTAGTAGTCTTGTTTCTCTGGCATACTTTGCAACTGCGGACATACTCTATGCAGTCAGTTTTCATTCCTGGCCATGTATACGCATGCATCAGATTGGCTAGAGTCTTTTGCCAACCGAAATGTCCCTCTGTGTCGTGGCATTCCCCTAGGATCAAACTACGGATCTCCTCGCTGTTAGGAACGCACATACGGTCTACTACATTAGTGTTCTCAAATAACAACCCCTCTGTAGTGCGGTGATCTGGTTCGGTCTCTGGGGCCTCCTTAACTCTCTTGAGGAGGTCACTATAAATAGGGTCCTGTGCATACTCCTGTCTAACTTTCTTTGCAGGTCACTCCCTATATCCAGATAGTGAACTATAGCTCCAAAGTAGTCTGATCTCCTACTTTGAGCGTCCGCGGCTACATTGTACTTGCCTTTTGGTCTATCTCAGCGGCCCACCTAGTCAACTTAGGTGTCATTTTGGCCTGTGTCGTCAGCCACCTAAGAGTCTTGTGATCTGCCTACACCTTGAAGTGCCTCCCAAGCAGGTAATGCTTCCAGTGCTTTAAGGCCTGCCTGATAGCGTAGAGTTCTCTCTCGTATGTCGAGGTAGCTACGTTTTCTGAGGGCATCCTCGCTGACATGAACTCTACGGGTCCGCAGCCATTGTCATCGTCCTGCTGTAACACGATGCCTATACCATATTGACTCGCGTCCGTAGTGACGACAAATGGCAAGGACGGATCTGCTACTTTGAGGACAGGATACTCTATCAACGCGTGCTTTAACTTCTTTAGCGCAGACATACAGTCTTTGTCCCACTGCCATATCGTCTCTTTCTTGAGCAACCTGCGAAAGGGAGCGGCGATAGTCGACAAGTTCCTCACGAACTTCCTATAGTAATTAGCTAGGCCTAGGAACGACCGCAACTCAGTCAACGTGCGGGGCATCGACCAATCTCTAATCGCCGCTATCTTGTTGTCCTCAGGCTTAATGCCATCTCCGTCCAACACGTGGCTCAAGTATAAGACTTGCGTAGTGGCCCACTCGCACTTCTTTGCATTGATCTTGAAGTTAGCTTCTCTCAACTTCTCCAAGGCCTGCCTCAAATGACCTTGATGCTCTTGGAGGGTCCTACTGAATACTAATATATCGTCTAGATAAACTACAACAAATCTATCTAACCAAGGCCTAAACAAATCATTCATACAACACTGGAATGTGGCAGGTGCATTGGTTAGTCCAAAGGGCATCACCATGAACTCGTAGTGCCCATATCTAGTCTGGAACGCAGTCTTGTGCTGGTCATCAGGATGGACCTCTATCTGATGATATCCGGACTTAAAATCGATCTTCGAAAAATACCTGCAACCCTGCACCCGATCTAAGAGATCGTCTATCCTAGGCAGCGGTTCAACGTTCTTCACTGTGATCGCATTTAGACCCCTATAATCTATGCACATTCGTAGCTCTCCTTCCTTTTTGGGGACAAACAAAACTGGTGCTCCAAAAGGAGATTAACTGGGCCTAATCCAACCCTTTTCGAGAAGCTCGTCTAACTACTTACGCAGCTCCTCAACTCCCTTGGGGACATCCTGTAGACTGCTCCCTTAGGAGTTCTACTGTCAGGCTCTATCTCTATACGATGCTGGATTGCCCGCGACACTACTCTCGGCGGCTCTGCTAAATCCTTAAACTTTTCCAGCAGCTTGGCAATAGCCGGATCTATGAGTGTGTCTTCCTTAGGCTTAGTGACAGGTCTCACATAGGCTACGAAGACCTGCTCCTCTAACTGCTCCTTTCTCACTAACCGCGCGAACGCAGGAGCATTGAGACAGCAATGTGCCAAGGAGATATCTACCTCAAACACATGAAACAGGCGGGCAATCTTGACTTCACCTGATAGACTAGGGAGCCTACACTCATGCTCTCTCAAATGGAGTGTGCCCCCTGCTGCCTCTCCCCAATCCATACCTAGGACTATATCAAAAGGAAGGTCATGTTGTACGAGGAGAGTTAGGGAATGGAGAACTTTCTCCACCTTATCTTTCTCTAGGCGGAAATACGCTTGGACTCCCTCTACGTAGTCCTCAACACGCATAGTGCGGTTGTCTGCGAGGACACTAACTATGGGGTCTTCCAACTTTTGGACTTTCAACCCTAGCCTCGCACTCTACGACTAATATAACTGCAAGTAGCCTCTGAATCTATAAGGGCCCCTACTCTACTTCTAAAGACCTCTACATCCACTAAGACTAGTTGTCCCTTACTGTCCTTCTTCATTTTGGCCCAGGCAGGCATTCTCTCCTTCCACTCTTTTGCCACGCCTGTGAGGGAAGTGCCTAGAGAGAAGCTAACACAAGCAGTCTTTGGACAGCTACCTAGGCACCGACCTGCAACCTCTGCCGAAGGCTCATGGGGTGTGGGAGTTTCCTATTCGCGCTCGCTCGCTTTGCGACATGGCCTAGTAGTAGGGGCAGTTGCAACCCCTACCGGCGGCTGCCTTTCGACTCTTGGGCAGCCCATCGGGCCTCTCAGTACTTAGGACAATATTTAATGATATGGGCCGGGTCACCGCGATATATGCACTGACCGTGGTCCATACGCTGCTGCCATATCTGCTGGTCCAAGCCCAAATCTTCCCATGGTCGGCCTTATGGCCAACCTGGGTGCCAACCTCCTCTCCTCTGAGGTGATCCTTCACCTTGTCGCTGCGGGGACCGACTGGGACCTTGACGATTTGGCGGGGGACCTTGACGATTTGGCGGGGGACCTTGACCCCTACCTCCCTCTTGGCGGTTCCTTTGGCCGCCAACCCCCCTGTGCGCCCGGTCCTCGACCACCCGTGGCCTGGCCCCTTTGGCCCTGGCCTCCTCTACCTTGCGGCCTCCCTCCAGCCGCGACAGCAGCATAGGTCCTCCCCTGGCCTGTACCGCTGTCCTCCTCCTCTAGCCCCCACTCGATCTGACTGTAGGGGACCTCGTCTGTACCACCTTCATCTAAAGTTAGGATCAGATGATCCTTTGCCCTGACTTGACCTAAGATGGTACGACCCTTCCACTTCTTTCCCTTGTCTAAGTCCTTATGCCAGAAAGTGGAAACCGACATGGACTTCGCCTCAAACAGGACCACTTCTCCACTTAATGCATCATACGTGATGTTGGCCTGTTGGGTCTTGTCAAAGAAATGCCCTCGCAGGGGCTCTGGCATGGCACGATAAAATAATTGGACCAACTGGGTCTCAGTGACCCCGTGGTCTAGGACGGCTACCAAGTCGTCCATGGCAGCTTTGAGTGCTCGCGCACTCCTCCACTGTCGTGAGTGGATGGTTTGAAGCTTGTCAGAGGCCCGAACGCCCCTTGTGACGTCAACGAACCTCTCCCGCAGGAGTTTCAGGAGGGTAGAAAGAGGGTGAGTCTAAAATACGCAACCATATTGTGCTCACAATCGGCTGCGCGCGCAAGGGACCTGGCAAAACTGGTTGCGTCATCCTTCAATACATGGAAGGCCACGAGGACTTGTTCCTCGAGGGCGATATGTTGTAGATACACATATGTATTGATGCTGGCCTCCCAATTATCAAAACTATCGTCCTTTTTCCCGCTATATGAGTCAGGAAATTTGAGCTTAACACGCTCTTTGCGGGGATGCACTTCGGCTTCAACCACTACTTTGGCGCCTTCAATGGCGCCTGCGCAAAACTTCTTTGCGCCTTCCTTCAACCTCTTGACCTCTCTAAATCCTGACCGGATGGCATGAAGGGTCACATCTTGACCCTTATTGGCCTGATGCTGTTCAAGCCAGGCCTGACTCAAGACCTCCAGATACCCCAGAATCTTATCTAACTTGGCGGGGGTCTCTTCTTGTGCCTGCACTTCCTGCCTGCACGCCTGGATCTTCTCCACCTCTTTGGCCATACGGTTGGCCTCCTCCCTCCTCTTCTTCTCCCTGGTCAGCCGCAACTTCCACTCCAACCTCTTCTCATCTTCCTTGGTCTGACAGTCCAGGGGGTCCTCCATCGCGTCCAGCTCCCTGGCAAATGCTTCTCTCCTCCTCCTCATCTTCTCCCAGCGATAAATTAGCCACCCACTCGCTGATCTTCTTCTCCGTCCACTTGTCCTCTGCCTTCGTGCCACTACTTTCTCCCCTTTCTTCCCTACGCCTTCTTTCTAGGGGTTCTTCTTCTACCTCTATCTCCTCTGTTGCTGCTGCTTCTTCGACAACCCTTCTTTTCTCTTCCTCCTCCTGCTGCAACCTGATCATCTCCTCCTCCAACCTCTTCTTCTTCGCCGCCTGCTCCTCAGCTATTGCCTTCAGCTTCGCCTGTTTGATGAGCTCCTCCGTCTCCTCCTTCTCCTTCTTCTCCCTTCTCTCTCTCAGGATGGTGGCGATCCATTCCTGCTCAACTTTTGGCTGTGGAACGGTACTCTTGCCACTACGGAGGTCAACCATGGTGTTAGGTGCACAACCGGGCAACGGTTCCACTCCTCACCACTTAAACTCTACCCCCTGACTGACAAACCTACTGACTCAATCTAAGGACTTACAGAATCCGGACAGGATCCTGTCAACTAGGGTCACTAACCTAGACCTACACTAAGACTGTCACTACAGGACCTGTTGCTGATCAGGAGGCATTTAAGGAGATCCCCCGTAACTCCTCAGGAATTCACTAACATCGCAGACAGGACGACGCGATCAGCAGGTCCTCTCAAGACTTAGACGGCCTGTTGTGCAGCCCACAACTCGGATTTTGGGCCTACCGTGCCACACCGAGCAGCCCGCCGGTCGGTACCGATCCTTGGGAGGGTTCGTGTCCTCCGGGACAGTCGAGTCGTCAGACACAGTCTTTAGCCCTACTCAGCCCATGTGGGTTTGGTCAACAAGGCCCTATCCTTCATTCAAAGAGTCCTATCCCCTGGACAGAAGAGACTCGATGCAGAAAGAAGAGACAGACAAACTTGACTCAGCAAGTACCACAGGGTGTGTGCACATCCATAGGGCGAGGGGATAGGCTGAAGGCTTGGCGAGATTATACCGGCTCCAGCTTGGTCAAATTCGTGGTCAGCAGTCTTGGTCAACGCCTTGGTCAACGCGTGGTCAACGCTGCAGTCAACCTCCGGTCAACGCCCGGTCAACTCCCGGTCAACTCCAGTCAACGCCCGGTCAACTTCGGTTCAGCTATGGCGGCCGGCTTCTTCTTCCTCGCAACCTTCTCCTTCCCTCCTCCTTCCTCGCCTCTCTCTTCTTCCACCCCGGTTATCTTCTTCTTTCTCTTTTTTTTTTTTTTTTTTTGGTTCTCGGCTCTCCCTTCTTCTTCCTTCGCTTCACTTCTCTCTTCAATCTCTCCCTCTGTCCTCTCTTTCCTCCTTCGTCACTC
>BFEA01000007.1:1631586-1642118 GCA_003427395.1 Chara braunii | reverse complement strand
AGCCCTCGAAAGAACACAAAAACAACAAGCAAACAAGATCAACAAACACAGACGAGACTTGCAATTCAAAGTAGGGGACAAAGTCTGGCTCTCCGTCAAACACTTTGAACTCGAACATGGATTGTCAAAGAAACTCTCGAACAAATGGCTCGGACCCTTCCCTATCATTGAAAAAACATCCGACGTCAACTACAAACTCCAACTCCTGTCATCCACATCAACACGACTGGGATCAGTGGCTCACCGTCGCAGAAATCGCCTACAACAACGCTGTCTGTCCTTCCACTGGCATGTCTCCATTCTACCTTGACCTTTGCTACCATCCGCGCTTGCCCTCTGATTTCCTGCTTCCCTCGCAACTCAACCCCTCCACACCCTGCCCTTCCCTCAATGAATGGGTAGCAACAATGAATCGACTCCTCAGAGACGCAATCGAAGCCCTCGAAAGAACACAAGAACAACAAGCAAACAAGATCAACAAACACAGACGAGACTTGCAATTCAAAGTAGGGGACAAAGTCTGGCTCTCCGTCAAACGCTTTGAACTCGAACATGGATTGTCAAAGAAACTCTCGAACAAATGGCTCGGACCCTTCCCCATCATTGAAAAAACATCCGACGTCAACTACAAACTCCAACTCTTGTCATCCACATCAACACGAATGGGATCAGTTGCTCACCGCCGCCGAGATCACCTACAACAACGTTGTCTGTCCTTCCACTGGCATGTCTCCATTCTACCTTGACCTTTGCTACCATCCGCGCTTGCCCTCTGATTTCCTCCTTCCCTCGCAACTCAACCCCTCCACACCCTGCCCTTCCCTCAATGAATGGGTAGCAACAATGAATCGACTCCTCAGAGAAGCAATCGAAGCCCTCGAAAGAACACAAGAACAACAAGCAAACAAGATCAACAAACACAGACGAGACTTGCAATTCAAAGTAGGGGACAAAGTCTGACTCTCCGCCAAACGCTTTGAACCCGAACATGGATTGTCAAAGAAACTCTCGAACAAATGGCTCAGACCCTTCCCCATCATTGAAAAAACATCCGAGGTTAACTACAAACTCCAACTCCCCCCCGACATAAGCCGCGTCCACCCGGTCTTCCACGTCGAATACTTGAAAGAATATCATGAATCCCCACCCCAATTCGCTGACCGCCCGTATCCTAGACCTCCACCTATCATGTTACCCATAGGCCCTGAATTCGTTGTTGAAGCAATCATAGATCGACGGACTACTCAGGTATCTAACCACCCGGAACCAATCACTGAACCCCGACGAAGAATCTACATGGGAACCTCTCTCGAATCTCAAGAATGCCATGAAAGTTGTCCACGCCTATGATCGTGCTATTCCTATGTCTTAGACACCCACATGACTACAACCCAAAACCCCTGTATAAACCTTGCTACAACCTCGCAACCCCACTCTACAGACACCCTTCAACCCAGTCCACCCTCCCCTTGACCTTCATTCCTGATGTCTGATTTGCCCTTGCCCTCGCCTAGCCTTGTCCCATTTGTCCTCTCCACACCTTGTCTCTCTTGTCCAATGCTTATGAACCTGCGCGACACCGACGATAAAGGATCTAATGGCAAGCGCTCGAGGACGATGGCCTGCTGCCTCACTGTTCATGAAGATTATGCAGCTGGTTTGGCCACCATGCTGTTTCATCGGCCGACATCCCGACTCGCGGACTTACTAGAGCAGCAACTTGTGACATGGATCTTTGCATCAGTCTGCGACTTCCTTGCTTCCAGATCAGACCTCATTGCAGTTCGTGTACCGGACGCACCCTAGCACTTGGACTTTGGACATTTGAACTACTGTTACGCTTCTTGGACTTCTACCTGTCGCAGCCGCTGAAGACCGCTCCTACCACCTACTGCAAGACCTGATCAAGACCGCTGCAGATCCCCTTTCAAGACACTTGGACACTTTGTTCCTACATGAGATTCTGCTTCCGACTCCTTCGTACACACCAGCCCTTGCCTCGTGAACAAACATTTTCTTTTTTATTTTTTTTCCTGACTTTGATAACCCTCTAGAACATCATTAGCAGATCCCTGTTTCCCTGACCATTGTTCCCCTTACCCACTAGAACATCAATAGAAATTCCCTGTTCCCCTGACCATTGTTTCCCTTACCCACTAGAACATCAATAGAAATTCCCTGTTTTCCTGAGCATTGTTTCCCCTACCCAGTAGGACATCGATAGAAATCCGCTGTTCCCTGAACATTGCTTAGCTACCATATAGACCCACCCAGTTACACCATACCTTCACCTGTGCAGAACACCAGACAGAATACCCTGTGACTTGCATCACTCCCCTTCTCCTTCTCCTACCAGTGCTCGGCCCCGTCCTGTCCTTCACAGCTCCTTTTGTTTCCTTGGCTTTTTGGCAGCCGGGACGTTGCCTTTCAGAGGCAGGGGATAGTGTTACAGACTCCGCCAGGGCTCGATCCCTGGTCTGTCTTTTTGCTGTTTCTGCTGCATCCCGTTTTTGGCCTGGCACCCTTTTTTTTCCAAACCCCTCCTTTGGTACCGTCGGATTTTGGACAACTGGCGCCATGCTGCAATTCGGGCGCTACTTTCAAATGCTGCAATTCGGGCGCTACTTTCAAATGCAGTTCTGCCCTCGGGGCTTTTGCGGAAATGTCCCTGGTACCGTACGTGTCACCGGTACTTATACCGGCTCCCCGTACAGTACGGGGACCCAGTCTCGTACCAGTTTTCTGCTGCTGTACTGGTACTCAGTGTGACTTGCTGTTTCGGCATTCTGAATCCAAGACTTCGACTTTATGCCCTTGCCACTGTGTCTGTGTCCGACCCTCAGTCGTGTCGAGTGAGGTGTGTGTGTGTGCTCTCACTCTCTCCATCTCTCTCTCCTCTCCCTTGGCTCTCCCTCAGCCCCGCGCTCGTCACATAACGGGTTTGATGGACAGGTACTGCGTCCAGGGGATGGAAACGGGGTCAGTACTTCCTAGGTTCAGGATCTCCCTCCATTTTTCTTTGAGTCTGGGATCCGGGTCTGTAGTTTGTAATCCTAAATCATAACCGAATTTTACATCGTATTCGAATATCGTTCTCGTTCTCCCAGATTTCCCCTGTTTCCAGATCCACTCTTTCGGGATGAATTCGAGGTCTGAGATGCAGAGATCAGGTTGGAAGATTATCCAGGGTTTGGCTTTTGTGACCCTCACTTTCATCAGTCAGAAGGATTCTCGCATGTCACATTGGGGTTCGTTGTTCACAACTTCCAGCTCTTGTAGGTTGCGATTAGTGATTGGGTAGGAGAAGAATCCGGACGGGTAGCTGGGTGCATTGGTCCGAGAAACCAATCGGTAAGCTCTGCGAGGCTGGGTTTGGGAAATGAGCATGCCCCAGTCCCCGGACTTCCACGAGAAGTCCTCCCTTAAGAGGGAGAGCCACTGTGTTGGGATGCTCTTCTGAATCTGTGTTAGATTTTCTGTGAGGGCGTGGCAGCCTTTTAATTCATTTCGGAGCTCCTGTTCGGTTAACCATTGTCTTCAATCTTCTGCCCAAATGTGTTTCACCTGCCACACCCCTTTTTCCACCCAGGATAGCCATCTCCTGGACCTATTTTGACAAACCAAAAGTTGAATTTCCCCAAGCCTAAGATCGAATACAGTACCGCCCTGAGGAAACGTAATTGTGGTAACCGGTCTGGGCACTGTAGATTGTGGCCCGGTACTTGTAGACAAGAAAACTGAACAGTGCAGCGGCCGTTGGAGTGGTGGTTTAACGTTATTCAAGCATAGCATCCCAATGTGACAGTGGCATATAGGGCAACTGATAAGTAGTTGCACGGGGTGAATACAAGAGAAAGGTGGGTGGCCGTTCTCATGGAAGTGGCTGGCATTATCCATACCTTTGTAGTGATCCGAGCAGAGATTATGATGTGCACATGCATCTGCGCAGGAAAGTGCCACAGCCTGGCCAGGTACAGGGGAGTGGGGAGGGTCTGCCAAATTGCTCACCGGAAAATGTTATTCAAGCATAGCATCCCAATGCGACAGTGGCATATAGGGCAACTGATAAGTAGTTGCACGGGGTGAATACAAGAGAAAGGTGGGTGGCCGTTCTCATGGAAGTGGCTGGCATTATCCATACCTTTGTAGTGATCCGAGCAGAGATTATGATGTGCACATGCTAGCAGGACTGTGCCTCCACGTCCACACAATGGCATGATGCACCAGTGGTCCTCTGAAAGGGCCACCTCACCGCCAGAGGCAGAATCAGACTGATCTGCGCAGGAAAGTGCCACAGCCTGGCCAGGTACAGGGGAGTGGGGAGGGTCTGCCAAATTGCTCACCGGAAACACCAGACCTTGCGACAGCGCAACCGGATGCAGTTCCCGATTAACGAGCCAGACAGAGAGGGACTCCGCCACTCGTTGACAGTGAAGGGTAATATGATGCATCGAGTGCAACCTTTTGCAATTATCTCACAGGGCCCATGTTTTATTCACGAAGGTGATAGCACTGAAGCAACCCGGGCGATGCAGGATGTGCACACAAATACTTGGGCCAATGCCAAGCACGTACTTCCATGGAGTCGGCTGGAGTTGAATTGTCTTCCCATAAATGCCATAGACAGCAGTTCCATATGCGTCCCAGTCACATTACTCTGGGCAAACAGTACAGTGCTCCACTTTTATCTAGGCAGCAACCACTGCGAAGCCAGAAACAGTATAGGGGTTGCAATTGTAAGTGAGGAGACATGCCTTAATGGCATCGTATGAACAGTGGCCTCACTGTAGCTCAATTAGGTCGTTTGGCTCCACAGATTGCATGGCAAGGGGGGGGGGGCTCATTCCAGTCTTGACAGTCTGTGCCAGGCACTCCTGGTCCTGATAACTACATTGGTTCTGGCAAGCGTTTCAGAGACGGATCATCACCAACCAGGGCTTCCATCAAGCGGTCAGAGGGCGCATCATCGTCATTGGGAGGAGGTTGGGAGCAACCATACTGAAGTGAAGTGGAGGCGTCAGACGCAGAGAGCAGAAGCTGATCAGCCACAGTTGTAGCCAAGGTGGCTGCTAGTGCTAGTTGTGCAAATGCTGCGTGTGTAGCACAGTGTGTGTCAGGTCCAGTCGCTGGCGTGCAGCACTATAAGAATCATCACCACATTGTCGACACCAGACTTGATACCTGCTATTCCTGGCTCACTGGTATTGGGAGCAACGTCGTTCCCCAGCTTTGGGAGCAATCAAACTGAAGTGAAGTGGAGGAGTCAGATGCAAAGAGCAGGAGCTGATCAGCCACAGTTGTAGCCAAGGTGGCTGCTAGTGGTGGCTGCCAGTCGTGCAAATGCTGCACGTGTAGCACAGTGTGTGTCAGGTCCAGTCGTTGACGTGCAGCACTGTAAGAATCATCACCACATTGTTGACACCAGACTTGATACCTGTTATTCCTGGCTCACTGGTATTGGGAGCGATGAAGTCGTTCCCCAACTTTGCGAGTGTGTGTCTCTGTTTGTGGTTTAGCAATGTCGCGGTTACGCCGGAAACAAGAGTTGTGGGGTCTCTTGCCACATGGTATATGCAAAGAGGTGCAGGTGTTATTTTGCAGTATGTCATAAGTGGACGCCAATAACAGTCCATAATTATCATATATGACATTACTGACTACCGCCTAAGACCATAAGAAGAAACTAGGCCTTGTACTCACATGCATGCACATGTGCTTGACAATCGAGTACTTTGTCCTTATATCTTTTGAATACAAACATATCCAGCCTTGTTTCCAACTAGATTCCTAACACAGCTTGCCCAATATCTTGTTATTCTGCGTAGCATGTGTCACCCATACTTAAGACCACACATGGGCAGGCATGCAGAGGATTATGATGATGCTGATGATAATGATAATGAGGAGGAAGAGAGGGAAAAGGAATGGTGGGGGCAGATGAAGATATTCTTCAAGACAAAACACAGAGTGTGGAAGATCAATTTCAGATGAATCTGCCAAGAAAATTGCAGACCTTATAATTGCAGTGACACCAAGCATGTAAACGACTCCAGAGACAATGCCAATGAGCGCAGCTGCCCACTGGTGAACAACGGCACAGGTAGCCCCAGATGCCGCCAACCCGCCGATCACACTGTTAAACAGGTCTGAAGGACACTCCACATTATGTCGGCTGCAGATTAAGAGCAAACACCACCACCAATAAATTACAAAGCGAAACAATTTAAGTTCAATTCCCACCACCCCCCAGGTTTCAAGATGCTTTCACCAGTCTGAACAACAAGACTTCAGAGCCACATAACGGGGTTCAGGGCTACGTCATTTGCTGATCTCTGTTTTCCTTGCATTAATGTTTAGCTGACAGGCCTCCGCAGAGGAGACTCTGAGGGATTACAGGGAAGGCACGCTGACAGTCAATTCTCCAGTGAAATGAAGCAATCAATCGGAAGCCCGATCTATCGGACGATCCCGGATACAGGTAGGATATATATTGTTGGGCCAGCCTCCATTCTAGGCACACAGCGTTTTGGGAGTCGCAACCAACAGCATAACTTTTCCCTCCCTTCCTCTACTGATCTACCGTGGCATGGTACACAGAGTGCGAATAGAGCAATCACGACTTGTTTGGCAATGCAGTCGACGTCGTCGTGCCCTGCAGGGGAAAAAAAAAAAAAAAAAAAAAAAAAGACAACAGAGAAGAACTCAGTTACGGCATCGAACAAGCATATTATGAACAAGATCTGTGAGGTGGCAGTAATGATGAAACTCGTATGATGACCCTGAGAAGAGAGGAAGAAGAAAACAACCACGACAAGAAAGAAGATGATGAAGAAGGGCGAAGAGGGGGAGGAAGAGACAGGACGGAGAAGAAGAAGGCGAAGAAGAAGGCGAAGAAGAAGGCGAAGAAGAAGGCGGCGAAGGCGAAGGCGAACAAGAAGGCGAAGAAGAAGGCGAAGAAGGCGAAGAAGAAGGCGAAGAAGGAGGCGACGGCGAAGGAGGCGACGACAAAGAAGGCGACGAAGGAGGCGACGTCGAAGAAGGCGACGGCAAAGAAGGTGACGGCGAAGAAGGCGACGGCGAAGAAGGCGACGGCGAAGGCAAAGGCAAAGAAGGCGAAGGCAAAGGCGAAGAGGGTGAAGGCAAAGGCAAAGAAGGCGGCGAAGAAGAAGGTGAAGTAGGTGGCGAAGGAGGCAATGGCGAAGAAGGCGAGAGCGAAGAAGGCGACGAAGGAGGCGACGGCGAAGAACTCGACGGCGAAGGCGAAGGCGAAGGCAAAGGCGAAGAAGGCGAAGAAGAAGGAGGCGAAGGCAGAGGCGGCGAAGAAGGCGAAGGTGAAGAAGGAGGCGAAGGCGGAGGAGGCGAAGAAGGCGAAGATGAAGGCAAAGGCGGCGAAGGCGAAGGCGAAGGAGTCGGCGGCAAAGGCGAAGGCAAAGGCGGTGAAGGCGAAGGCGATGGCCGCGAAGAAGGAGGCAAAGGAGAAGGCGAAGGCGAGGAAGGTGAAGAAGGCCAGGAAGGCGAAGAAGGCAGCAAAGGCGAAGGCGAAAAAGGCGGCGAAGGCGAAGGCGAAGGCGGCGAAGGCGAAGGTGGCGAAGGTGAAGGCGAAGAAGGCGAAGGCSAAGGCSAAGGCGAAGGCGAAGGCGAAAAAGGCGGCGAAGGCGAAGGCGAAGGCGAAGGCGAAGGCGGCGAAGGCGAAGAAGGCAAAGGTGAAGGCGAAGAAGGCGAAGGTGACGAAGAACAAGAAGAACGACGAGACCCCTCAGCGCCCAGAAATGCCAGTTCTGGGATTTTGAGGTTGCTGTAATGATGATACTCATATGATGACCTTGGGAAGAGAGGAAGAAGACAGCAACCACGACAAGAAAGAAGATGGTGAAGAAGGGAGAAGAGGGAGAGGAAGGGACAGGAAGGCGAAAAGGAACAAGAAGATGAAGAAGAGGAAGAAGAAGGAGAAGGAGAAGGACGATGATGACCAAGAAGAAGAAGAAGCAGAGGGATGATGACGACAAAGAAGAAGCAGCAGAAGGCGATGACAACCAAGAAGAACAAGAAGAATGACAATGACGGAGAAAAACAAGAAGAACAGGAAGAACTAGAAGAACATGAAGAACAAGAAGAACAAGGACGATGATAACTAAGACAACAGCAATGTCAATGGTGACGGTGATGATTCTGATTCTGATTCTGATTATTATGATTACCATGATTTCAGTTTACCATGCAAAAAAAAATCACCCTACCGTCTTCACCCGATTAGAACACTCGGTCATTATCACTGAATCTAGACTGAAAGTTGCACCAAAATACAGCTACAATGACCGGGTGTTCTATTCGGGTGAAGACGGTACCATTTGACCTCAGAAGAACACGAAACCAGAGAGACAGCACCTTTCATGATGACGATTGTGACAACAACACGTCCCTCCTCCCTGTTGCCATGCACATCAGCTTCACTTTTATAATGTTGGACTTGCAGAGGGCATGTGCAAGCCTTGGCATCTACTGGTCAGAGGGCCAATGGCCATCGGTTGTGCAACACTGCTGTATAGCTCGGCTCAGCCAATCCATATCCTTCTCAGGTTGTTACACACAGTAGAGGACCCAACACCAAGCAGTACCAGTCCACGTTTGCTCGGGATGGTGATAGCCGACCAGCCCGGGCTAGCTGCGAAACGGCTGGCAGTCAGGGTAGGCGGCCGGCGGGTATGCAACCCTGCCTAAATATATTGTCACATAACTATGAACTAAAAGATCACACTTTGCGAAACAAAGGATTAAATACAAAAAACAAGGGCACATTGAAACCATTCAATTTCTCATTCTTCTTTTAACTCCCCCTCCATTGTGCCTCTCACGTACAAGGCTCGCCACATTGATGAAGTTGAGCGCGAGCTGCCCCATCCCCGTGTGCCATAACGGCCCACTTGTACGCTGTGAGAAAGAGGCAAAGTGAAGGGGGAGGGGATAAACACAGGGAAGAGAGAGAGAGAGAGAAGACAAACAAAGAATGATAAAGGGAAAGTAAGGGAAAGTACGGAGTGTGGAGTGAAGATGAAGGCAAAAGAGGATAAGCAAAGGCTCAAGAATGAGTCTGTCCTTGACGACAGAAGGACATACATTGTAAGGATGAGGTGGATGAACACATGGAAGACCTAGCTGAGCATTCTCGGTACAACAGTTGCCACAACGGCTGGCATTGAGCATGCCCACGATACACCCCCGACAAATGCCATGTCGATTGCAGGCCAAAATGAAGGAAGAACGGTCACCACAAAAGACCATCCATTCAGTATAGCGCCCATGGCCGCAAAATGGACATAAAGTGTCCAGATGCAGAGGGTGCCTGCAGTCAAGAACGGAGGGACAGTCCTCTCGATTGCAACAGTGTTTGTGGTCGTGCAAAAGAGAAGATTGCAGAGTGTTGGTGCACTGTCTTGCTGCAGTACGGGGCCAGAGGAATCATCTTCGACATAAAAGAGATAAGAGGACAGTGTGCAGAATGAGCCCTCGCGGGGCCCTTATCAGACATGCAAGTGTTCTGGGCTCCAGCCCACCAGCAACCTTGTGCCCGCCCTAAGTGAAGGTGGGCCTGAATATCCATGGGAGGCCTACTTTCAACACTTTTCATATGTGGGATATCTGACAATTGGTTACAGAGCAACGTGAGACTTCAGGCTCCTTCCAGAAGAAAAGGCTACACTGTACAGTTGAGCCCAGGGCTCAAGTGGTTGCGCCCTGGGCAAATGTTGTGTGAGGCCAACACATCACGGACTGGCCGCGGGCCAATGAGAATGCTGCATTGTCGTCACACGTGCACCGCAAGCCAATGAGAATGAGGCGAACACTTGCAGGCTGGGTGGCTGCCTGAACGTGCCTAAATTGCACGAGGCCCAGGCGAGTATTATCTGAAATTGGGCCTGGGCTGTGTGTCCATTCAACTCGCAACGGGATTTATTCAACTCCGTTGTACCCGTTGAATGGCCATGAGGCCCGAGTTGAATCCCCGTTGAACGGTATAACGGGGGCTTCCCGTTGAATTCCGATCAATGGGTCGATCGCAATGGGGCTCGGACACATGGCGGGACACCCGTGGAATAAAAAAAAGTAAAAAAACTACCCTCTGTGTCTGTGTGTGTGTGTGTGTGTGTCTGTGTGTGTGTTCATGTGTGTGTGTGTTCATGTGTGTGTGTGTGTGTGTGTGTGTGTGTGTGTGTGTGTGTGTGAGATTGGGTGGGGGGGGGGGGGGCGACCCATCCCCTACCAATCAATCAATCAATCAATCAATCAATCAATCAAAAAAGAAAAAGAAAAAATGTGTGTGTTCATGTGTGTGTGTGTGTGTGTGTGTGTGTGTGTGTGTGTGTGTGTGTGTGTGTGAGAGAGATTGGGTGGGGGGGCAACCCATCCCCTACCAATCAATCAATCAATCAATCAAAAAAGAAAAAAGAAAAAGTGAAAAATTCTTTTTTGATTGATTGATTGATTGATTGATTGATTGATTGATTGGTAGGGGACGCCCCCCCACCCCCCACCCA